>CALYDD020000370.1:0-66987 GCA_944472135.2 Trichobilharzia regenti | reverse complement strand
AAGTTCACTATGTAAACACACACTACTTTCATAATTCTACACACTGATAAAATCTAACAATCCACACTTGATTTTGTTGTCTTTACCGATTCTCCACTTTGACAATCAAAAATGACCGCAGACTAACGAGCGATGATCAAGTTAGGAAACTTTGTTTTGATATAATATCAGACATACTATTACCTTTGGTATTTGGTTTGAACGTTCTTAATTGTTATTTTGACTTTTAATATGTCCTTTAAAGTTGAAATAAGTCTATATTTTTCTCACCCCGTAACTCTTTGTTATATGTATGCTGAGATTTTGTAAATTCCGGTTTAATGATACTTTGAGAAAGCCATAAGCATTAAATAGCGAAACGTCAGCATAAACAATATCGTTTTGTTTTTCATTCATTAGGAATTAGAAAAAGCAGACACAAATGGCGCAAATGGGGAATTCTGGAATCGACCTCGGGACCATTTGATGCAGTAAAACAACCCGACATTACCTTATCTAATTTACGCCTCCACGATCAAATTTCTTTCCTGTTATGAAACTACGATAAGACTGCTGAAAAATGGAATAAATATATCACTGATCTCAACATAATACATCAAAAATCTTTAAGCCAGGGGTGCTGTTCACAACAAAGTTATATAAGAGAATTGACTTCAAGCTTTATTTTTCCCATATATCTGTATTACATTCATGTGATGTCTGGGTTTTTTGTTAATGCGAAGACAATATTTCTATATCTCTTTATGTGCTACACAAACAGACTTTATAGCAGACTGTTCCGACTGACTCTAATGTCAGAAAGAACAACCAAACTGTAAGTCCATTATACATCAAATTATGTGTAATTTATATAATAACTTATCCATGCCTGTACAATAGGTATGTTCCTGCATAAACAGGAAGGAATATATTATTATTATTAAAACAATATTTATGCATGCCTATACATAGCTAGGGAAAGAAATGTAATTTATTATATTATCTTTACTAAATATGCTTATTAATATTATGTGCAAATTATCGAATTGATGATGCCTGTAAACTGGCGTCCCTCATGTAAAAAATGAGAAATATATTATTATTATTATTATTATAATATCATATCCCCAATGCCCAAATTTTTTCAAACCTTTAAATGTGAACTTTGTTTGGACATATATGAATGATAAGTCATATGTAAAATTTTAAATACTCTGATAAAACTCGAATTGTCGAAACTTTATATGACGAAAACTCTGCTAGACGTGAAACGCATGTGTTACTATGTAATTGGCCCAGTGAATCGACCATTTGACTGTTCATCTTTCTGTATTATATGGTGTCACACTTTCTATCATTTAATTAGAACTTTGCTATTTTATTTATTTATTATCACTGTTATTACTACAATTTTGTACTTTATGCATATTTTTCTCCGCATTGCATACAGTAATTTGCTGTGTAGTTGCTATAACAACGTTTTTATTATAATTATGTAATGTTTATTTTTATATTTTTTGGTCGTTTTTGAGTAAATAAGATGCAATATTGTATTAAATGCTGAAAATTCTTTACTGTATCAATAATACTGTTTTTGGAATAAAGCAAATTATCATGGCACTACCTCTTTCACATTCCTCAATGTTCCGTTCGTCGTTCGCGGCTAACTTCCCATGCAGCTCGGCCATTTCGACATCATGTCTGGACTTTAGCAACTTTTTCTCTAACTCTAACTCCTGTCGAAGCTGTTTCTTTTTCGGCTGCGCCTTTAGTAGCGAGACTTAGCACTAGTTACTTGCGATAATGATGATTTCGAACTACTGACATGAGAGCTGGGCACGAAAGATTATCAACATGATCGTTTATACAAACGGGGACTTGCCGACCCACCGACTGCTGTACCGAAATTTGCTTCCCTGATTTGGTTTGCATTGTTCCAAAGTAAAATGTATTTTCAACAACGTTGCGTGCTGCCAATTCATCACAGTTTCTTCTGGATGAACTTTCAGTACTGACCAGTTCGGTATGGGATTTTCTGTTTGACGTTAAGTACTGTAAGAGCAGTATCGCTTGAAATTAAGTCATGCGTAGATAAAGGCTATCCCGGTCCAGAACAAACAAGAAGCCGGTCACTGTTTCTACGGTACTGTTAATAAACAAATCAATAATTATATATACAACAAACCTTAATGGTTTCAAGAGTACGAAGCACACGCTTAACAGAAAGCAAGTTACCACTATCGGAGCGGAATGGCGTTAAAGCCAAAATTGCGAACTAGCCGGAATCAGACACGACCGATCAGGTAAGCAGTTAGTAGAAGAATGAACCCAAGTAAGACGGGGCATAGAACAGAGAGCGGTTAAGAGATGGAGAGAGCGTAGGCACAAAGATAGAATTTAATTGGCTACTTAACCAGGTAGGAAAATACAGATGAAGATCAATAAATAAGATAAACTAGACGGAATGGTGCAAAGTAAGACATGTGTAGGGGACTAATATTAGAGTTCACTAACATTCCAAGTATAAAAGTAATAATCCAAGTCAGTGGAGTGTTAAATCACAATATATTACCAAAAATACAGTGACGAGTTATAGCAACAAAAAGGATTACTTGTAGATAACGTCTAAGTCCTCGACTACAAATTAATTATATAATCCACGGGCACGTTAATTGTTTGGACTGCGTCTGCTGTAGCTGCTGTGTTCCGGTTGTAGAAATGTCTTCGGTTGAGAGTAGTAGGCTCCTACAATAAATCCGAAGTATACAACACGGTGTGAGTGGAGCAAGTAAGCAGAAGTGACCAGGGAGAAGACGAAGTCTCCAACAGCAGAGTGTATTTTTCAATTGTACACGGAAGTTATGTATATTTCAACAAGAAGCGTTTTAAACAAAAATTATGTACAATATCTCGAATTTATACAAGTAACCAAAAAGTGTACAATCACATTGTTACGTACTCAACACGGCTCCCCCCCTAGAGGTCCGGAGAGACAACCGGGAAATGATAAGTAAAACTATGAAGTAAATAATAATAGTAATAGCAACTTTTGGATAAAAATAGGGATATATTACAACATGCATAAACGCGAGAAGGTATGTGAATCATGTAAAGTCTGAAAGCATATACAATTGGTTCAGCAATAAAAATTGAAATAGAAAGTCATGTCACTTAAATTTGCACTAACCATGAACATAGATTTTTAATGTATAAAGAAAAATATGTAAATACACAGTAATTAAGGAGGGGAAAGAAACATTAAAAAAATATGGATTAAAGATCAATAGTTTTTGGAAAGGAAACTACCTGTTTTTTCGGTGAGGTACATATAAATAAATAATAGTGATAGTAACATCAAAGTTTACGACGAAATACTAACCGTCATGATGATAATGTCTAAACGAAAAAGATAATAATAATTTTTAATTATTTTTCTTTTGTTAGTCCTCAAAATGAACGTAGCGAGCCGGTTTACTGATTTGCCGACCACTACGTGTGTGATATGGAGGGAGGATAAGACTTGGTGCCGGTGGAGGGGATTCGGATGTTTGATTATTTGATTGCGCAGCTGCCGATGTAGATTCGAAGTCGTTGTCGGTGTATGCGGGTTTGATTCGATCAATTGAAACAGTCTCTCGTCTTCCATTCTTGTTCACTGTAAAGTGTTTGTCTGAACGTTTAATAACTTGAAAGGGTCCTTCGTATGGAGGTTGCAATCCTTTTCTGATGGCGTCGACTCGAATGAAGACGAATTTGCAAGTTTGTAGATGTTTGTTGATCTGATCTCTTCGGGGAGATTGTCGAGGTGCTGTTGGTTGAAGTTGAAGCATTTGTCTAGTTAATCGGTTAGTGAAGTCGGCAATGTTCACGTCTGTGGAATCGGCTGAGGGGACTAGCTGTCCAGGCAAGGTTAGGTTGGTGCCATAGACAAGTTGAGCCGGTGTACATCCTAAATCTTCTTTGATAGTAGAACGGATACCAAGTAAAATCAAAGGTAAGTATTCACTCCACTTAGATGTATCATTCTGCGCCATCAGGGAGCTTTTCAGTTGTCTGTGGAATCTTTCCACTAGACCATTCGCTGCCGGATGATAGGCTGTTGTGGAGATATGTTTCACTCCCAGAAGTCTCGTCAGTTCGCGAAAGAGTGTCGATTGGAATTGAGGACCGCGGTCGGATGTAATAGTAGTCGGTACACCGTAGTTTGACACCCAACGGTCGAGAAAAACTAAAGCAACGTTTTCAGCAGATATGTCGTTTAAGGGGCATGCAATAGCCCAACGAGTAAATCTATCAATCGCTGTCAGGATATGTGTATATCCCCTTGATGTTGGCAATGGTCCCACGATATCTATATGGATATGCTGAAATCTCCTTTCGGGTAATTTAAACGTCTTCGGGGTTGTAATAGTGTGGCGGTGTACTTTGGAGCATTGGCATTGGATACATTCTCGTGCCCATCTCCGAATGTCAGAGTTCATTTTAGGCCACACGAAGCGTTCGCTGATCAGTCTGACCGTGGCGCGTACTCCAGGGTGAGAAAGCGAATGTAAATGTTCGAACAATGCTTTTCGGCAACTGAGAGGGACAAATGGACGATTAGTTCCGGTAGATACATCGCAGACTATGGTTGCATCTGATAAGGGGATAGGCACATCTTTGAGCTGTAAGGAAGAGTTTCTGCGGCAGGTTTGGAGTTCAACGTCATCTCTTTGTAATTGAGCCATACGATCAAGACTGATGTCTACCGACGTTTGAAGCTGGTTAATGTCACTTCTTGAAAGAGAATCGGCTACCACGTTCGCATCTCCTTTGATGTACTGGATGTCGGTTGAGAATTGGGAGATATAATCCAACTGTCTGGCTTCTCTAGGGGAGTGTTTATCGAGTGAAGTAGTGAAAGCATGACACAGGGGCTTGTGGTCAGTAAAAATAGTGAAATGCCGGCCCTGTAGTAAGTAACTGAAATGTTTAACTGCTAGGTAGATGGCTAACAGTTCTCTGCCAAAGGTACTGTAACGAGTTTGCGCAGGTTCCAATTTCTTGGAGAAGAAAGCAAGTGGAGTGATGTCATTATTGAACTTTTGTTGTAAAACTGCTCCCACTGCTACCTGCGATGCATCTGTACATAAAATAAGTGAAGCTTCTGGGTTGATATGAGATAACATTACAACGTTGGATAAGGCATCTTTTGCATTATTAAATGCTGCTTTTGCTTCTTCAGACCACTGAAATTTCTTCGAATTGCATCTAAGTAGGTCGGTCAGTGGCTGAACTATGGAGGCACATGATGGAATAAAACGTCGGTAGAAGTTGAACATCCCGAGAAAACGTCTAAGTTTCTTTAAGGAATCAGGTTCGGGAAAGTTCTTAATAGTTTCTATCTTATCTTCGGTAGGTCTGATGCCTTCGGCAGTTATTCGATGTCCTAAGAATTCAATGGAAGGGGAACCAAAAATACATTTCTTTGGATTGATAACAACTCCAAATTGTTCAAACCTTTGAAATAACAGGCTTAAGTGTTGCATATGTTCTTCCATCGATGAGCTGGCGATTAAGACATCGTCGATATATACAAAGACGAAATCAAGACCTTGGGTAACTTGGTCCATAAAACGCTGAAATGTTTGAGCAGCATTCTTTAGTCCGAAAGGCATTCTCAAGAATTCGAATAATCCAAAAGGCGTGATAATTGCTGTTTTTGCAATGTCTTCTGGAGCGACTGGTATTTGATGATATGCCCTGACCAAGTCAACTTTAGTAAAAATGGTCTTTCCATGTAAGTTCAAGGAGAAATCGTGGAGATGAGGTATAGGATAACGATCTGGGACCGTAGCGTTATTCAAAGCGCGATAATCTCCACATGGCCGCCAGTCATGATTAGTTTTAGGTACCATGTGCAGAGGTGAAGACCATGGGCTGTTAGATGGTCGTATGATACCTAGCTGCATCATATGTTCAAATTCCGACTTAGCTGCTGCTAGTTTATCGGGTGGTAACCGTCGTGGACGTGCCTTCACAGGTTGTCCTGTTGTGATGATCTTATGCGTAACTGTATGAGATATATCTTCAACATTGTATGATGGTTTAAGGATTTTAGGAAATCGTTGCAATAAAGCAGAGAACATTTCACTCTCCGGCTTTTCTATACAGATGCTATGAACAGAGTAGTCACATGTAATACCGTGGATCTTGAGTTGGGTGCAATTGTCAACCAGTTTTTTCTTGCTGATATCAACCAACAGATTGAAGTGACTTAGGAAGTCTGCACCTAGTATAGCGTGACGTACGTCAGCTACTATGAAGATCCATGTGAAACGTCGGCGTAGTCCTAGGTTTAAAATCATTGACTGTTCGCCATACGTCGGTATGTCGGTTTGGTTGGCAGCACGAAGTGAAAGTTTACCAGGTATTTTGGCTGATCGCCTGGATAGTGAGGGGGGAATAACACTGACTTCGGCGCCTGTATCTACCAGGAATAATGTGCCGGTAGTCAAATCCCTCACATAGAAAAGGCGACTGGGGTGATTGCCAGTAACAGCTGTCGCCATCACTGTCTGGCTGAGGCGTTTCCCTGAGCCTGGTTGGCTTCGCTAAAGCTGCACGGTTTTACACATTTCAGGGCATGACGTCCAAACTTCCAGTGATACCAGCATATATTGCTATCCCGAGAAGACGTGTAAGAACGCTGTCGTGAGAAGGATCGTCGTCGTGATGGTGACCTTCTCTGTGAGCTCCGCCTCCGGACTTGTCGATCCGACCTATTAGTCTCCAACTTGTCAATCCTTGCCGCTAAGTCTGCAATGGCGGCGAGTATCGGTGTGTCTGCCGTGGGTGTGGAATGACACGGTGTGGCACTATCAGATGCTACGTGACTTATGGTGTTATCAGATAAAACATCCATAATACTATCTGCCATGTCACTTAGTTGGTCTAAGTCATACGACTTTCCTGAGATGATTAAAATTTGCTGGACATTTCTAGGTAAACGTTGCAACCACATCTGTTTCAGCACTACCTCGTCTACTTTATGATGTCCGATTAACTGGCGCATGTGCCTGAGTAGCTGGGATGGTTTACGTGGGCCTAGATCACAGCCTGTGAGCAATTGTTGGATTCTTTTCTCATCCGACAAACTGGTACGTTGTATGAGGAGGGCTTTAAGTTTATCAAATTGATGCTCCGTCGGAGGATCTTCGATGAAATCGCTGATTTCTGTCAATACTGACGGAGGGAGTTCTGCCAGCACCATACCATATTTGGCTATTTGGGACTTAATGCCCCGTGCTTCTAGCAACGGTTCAATTACCGCAAACCAAATCCTTGGTTCCGCGAAACCGTATTGGGGTAAACGAAAATCAGTGATGGCATTTATTGTGGCATTTGTCTCGCTATTAGTTGTCTGCTCGTTTGATGTACCGGACCGAGGTGATGACATTATGAATATGGGGTTATTGGTACAAATTAGGATACAAATATAAACCACACACAAAATCACAATGAATATACAAAATAGCAAAAATAAGAATATGAATATGCCAAAATAATCCGTGTTCTTATCGGGCTCACCAATTAATTTGTAGGGGACTAATATTAGAGTTCACTAACATTCCAAGTATAAAAGTAATAATCCAAGTCAGTGGAGTGTTAAATCACAATATATTACCAAAAATACAGTGACGAGTTATAGCAACAAAAAGGATTACTTGTAGATAACGTCTAAGTCCTCGACTACAAATTAATTATATAATCCACGGGCACGTTAATTGTTTGGACTGCGTCTGCTGTAGCTGCTGTGTTCCGGTTGTAGAAATGTCTTCGGTTGAGAGTAGTAGGCTCCTACAATAAATCCGAAGTATACAACACGGTGTGAGTGGAGCAAGTAAGCAGAAGTGACCAGGGAGAAGACGAAGTCTCCAACAGCAGAGTGTATTTTTCAATTGTACACGGAAGTTATGTATATTTCAACAAGAAGCGTTTTAAACAAAAATTATGTACAATATCTCGAATTTATACAAGTAACCAAAAAGTGTACAATCACATTGTTACGTACTCAACACATGGGTCAGCAAAAATAATAGTTCACAAAATGCTCTGATTGGGTCATGAGTGCAACGGTCTAACTAAACGGATCGATGTAAAAGCACGCACACAGTTCATTAAACAAGGGGGGATGGACACGTTAGACATGGATAACTGGGTTGAAACAACGCTAGGCTGATCCGGGCCAGGTTGACTTGATTCAAGGATGGGAATTGAATTGATCTTACACAGGATATCCCTATTCGATACATCGTAATCTTCAAACATGTGGGAGAATAATGCGTCCAGACAACGGCGTATGTACTCACGTAATTCAATTAGATATTTTCTTATACGGCAGCTTATAATAGCGTTAACGACGGAAAGATTTGCCTTCTTGGTAGTACGCGCAGAAGAATCCGCTTGTCTAGATCCACTTCTGGTCGACTGGAGAACGGTTGTTCTCTTCCTTCTTTCAGCCGTATTATTCTGATAGTTTGTGTATTCGATATTGAAAAACAGTGGTTAAACCGAGCGAAGTTTAGATACTGGGTACTAATCAGTTTACCTTCTTGGCCCAAGAGAATGAAGACAAAAGACAATATTATGCGTTCTAGTGAGAACGATTCGACTACGCTATGCAAAAGTACTTCATATGTCAGTGGTATGTACCTTAGAAAATTATTCCAGAGAGAATTGCCCGTAGTAGTCACACAAATCTGGGATTCGGACTGGCCAGTCGCATTTTAGTTATTATTTTGCCTTAGCCGGACGACTGAATTCGTCTAATCTGGCTTGAGCCCATCAACTGACAGGGGCCTGTGATGATGATTTTAGTGAAGGCAACCTTCGTGACTTCTTTTTTTAATTTCATACATGGTACCTTACTCTTTGAAGATTATTTACCTGATCCTGAGTGTCCCATGCACTAGATAGTGATCTAAGTTCACACCCCCTACTTTTTCAGCTTAGCGTTATGTTGTCCCTACTACTACTTTCTTCAGACTAAGATGATTTCCAAATGATTCCTTCTGTGACCACCAGATGAAATCGACTTCAACTTATGGGACTATTTGTGCCAGCACAAGGAGTCTTCAAGCCTGATAGGACTGCTGAAAAATGGAACAAATATATCACTGATCTCAACATAATAGATCAATAAAATTCAAGCCAAGAGTGCTATTCACAACAAAGTTATATAAGAGAATTGACTTCAAGCTTTATTTTTCCCAGATATCTGTATCACATCCACCTGATGTCTGGGTTTTTTGTTAATGCGAAGACAATAGTTCTATATCTCTTTATGTGCTACCTAAACAGACTTTATAGCAGACTGTTCCGACTGACTCTGATGTCAGAAAGAACAACCAAACTGTAAATCCATTATACATCAAATTATGTGTAATTTATATAACGACTTATCCATGCCTGTACAATAGGTATTTTCCTGCATAAACAGGGAGAAATATATCATTAATAAAGCAATATTTATGCATGCCTATACAATTGGTGTATCCTACATACCTAGGAAAAAATGTACCTTATTGTATTATCTTTACTAAATATGCTTAGTAATCTTATGTGTAACTTATCGAATTGATGATGCCTGTAAACTGGCGTCCCTCATGTAAAAAATGAGAATATATATTATTATTATAAACCTTCCGAGAACTCATTAAAGAGACCTACGTTCCCGTTTATTCCCCTTGGTGAAACTCGACCCGCCATCCGTTTAAATTCTACGATGCCTGATTCCATTTCGCTAGGATACAATTGATTCCAGTTAGTTTCTGTCCACAACAGTTAGCAGCTGCCTACTGAATTCTTCTTTGTTCTCCATCGAGTCTGATTTGTTCACAGTAGCGTAGCATTGCATAATCCTAGATTTTCTCCTTTTTTGGAAATTCTACTCTGCCATGATCCTAATGAAGAAAGATTTTCATTGCATAGGAGCTTCTGATGCTGCTACTTAAGGCTGCGAAACCCACTCACTCAGTGTACTCGTGGTTGTTCTCTTGGTGAATGGAGCAGATAACTGAAACCCCGGTTAATAATTTGAAGGAACAACCTCCATTATATCTAAGCACACAGATTAAAACCCTCCTGTATCCCGAATCTTCGATTCTTCTGCAACCTGTGATACCTTGTCAAGCTGAAATATAATAAGAGAACTCCGTACTATCATACTATTTTTCCCTTAATCGAAAGAAGGAGAATCGATTACCTGCCTTTCACGATAATGTCTTCCGATGACATCTACATTCATGAGTTCGAGAGTCCTCTCAGTTCTGATGGAGAAAAGGCTTGTTTTCCTCTTCTGTGCAGTTTCAATAGCGGTCTGTTTATTTCTTTAGTTACCACTTATACATTGTCGCTTATGGAAAGGCTAGTGAACGATGCTTGGCTCGACGAGGAAATCATAACACTTATTTATGAATTGAAGATTTCCTTTGCTGCTTGCTAGAGCGCACCGGATTTAAAAATAATACTCAGATTGTGATCAAAATAAGTGTAGTAGGTTCTTGTTATCTTCCGTGAAATCATTTGAGCACAAATTCGTTGTTCATGTCACTTCTCTAACCCAGGGAATATTAACAGTTCAAAGCCATTTAGTTGTTATATAGTCAGAATCGCAACTAAAATTAATTCACCAAAGTACACCAGAACACTACCAAACGAGTGTGATGATGGATGTGATTGAGTGGAATGTGCCCGTCAAATAAATTGTTGCTTGTCTATTGAATAGGAAACTTCAGATTTATCCAAGTTTGTTATATGCTAGCGCGGTGATCCATTAAAATGCGACAGATGAAAGACGGCTTTAGGCAGCCTACGTAAATTCGAGGACAAGCTTTCAATAGTCCAACATATTTCAGATTTGTTTGAATGTACCAAAACAACCGTGAATGGC
This sequence comes from Trichobilharzia regenti, assembly GCA_944472135.2. Lineage (NCBI taxonomy): Eukaryota > Metazoa > Platyhelminthes > Trematoda > Strigeidida > Schistosomatidae > Trichobilharzia > Trichobilharzia regenti. Next base: position 56,075 of record CALYDD020000370.1, on the reverse strand, counting down.
TGAGGAAAGAAAGGTTCGCAAACCAAAGTGGCGTGATAGGGCTTGGAGTGTGGTTAGATTCCGCGTGATGTGTTTCTCCTTCGTTTGTTCAGCTGCAGCCAGCTGCTAGACCATCAACACCATACGAACTGAATAGCTTCGATAATCACCGGTAACTTTAATGTAGAATGATGAATGTTAACTCAAGATCAGGTAATTGGCTAAGGATTTATATGCAACTTCTTGTAGTCCTCCGACCAGAATATCTAGATCATTCCTTCAATTTTTCTACCTCACGTGGTTACGAAAATTGCAATGGTATGCCATCGAAGAGGGTTAACACCAATACTGCCCCTGTCTACCGTCATGAAGAAGGTTCCCAATCTATAAGTTGTCGTACTGGCCGAAAACGAGGTGAGTATTATCTGCAGTTATACAACTTTATCTCTAGCTCGCCCTTCTGCCGTGCCAAGCAGCAGTCATTATGTCAGTCCCAGTAATCCGTCTGGAAAAATTATATCTTATGATTCCGATTCCGCCAACTCTGTAAAGAGCTCACATGACAATTCTTCGTCGCCATGCCCGTCATATGTGTCAAAATATTCTGGTGATTCCACTGCTCGTAATTATGATTCCAGGTCTCATTCGCGACCCAGCCGTCCTGCAAGTGTAGCAAGCACATCCGTTACAAGATCACAGTCACATGGTCAAGCAGAACAAATCCGCAGGTCGCGGGAGTCCATTACATTTGCCCTTATCAACGCACAATTGTCTAAGCCACCTCTCAGCAAGGTAAGAGACATGTATATGTCAACCCGAAGCGGATCTGGACAAGCGAATTCTTCTGCGCGTACTACCAAGAAGGCAAATCTTTCCGTCGTTAACGCTATTATAAGCTGCCGTATAAGAAAATATCTAATTGAATTACGTGAGTACATACGCCGTTGTCTGGACGCATTATTCTCCCACATGTTTGAAGATTATGATGTATCGAATAGGGATACCCTGGCAGCTGATATACTGGGAATATCACTCCTACCGTGTAGTCCTGAATGTGAATATTGTCCAGGAATTATGGAAAAGACTGAACATCCCAGGCTGCGAAGACGTGAGTCTAAGAGTTTCAATTTACACCCAACTCATCCAGTTACTCAGATACCAAGTACTTCTAGTCAGTTTCCTGGTTCATTACCGCACTTGACACAACCATCGATTTCAGCTTGTCCAAATCAAATGCCTCACCCTCAAATTCTACCCCGAGATTCTGCAGTACTGAATGTTAACTCCGAGAATAACATCTGTCCTAACGAATCAAGTCCAGCGGAATGTCATCTTGGCGATTCGCCTGATACCTCTTTCAACTGCAAACTCAGTGAGTACACATTTCCTGAATCGAGTGCACTGTTAGAGAGACCTTTACCTTCATACCACATAGACGACTCTGATTCCCCCAACAGGAGTGTGGAACTGGACAGTACATCGCTCCAATTGTCAGACGATTTTGACAACTCAGATTGGCGAGCGAATGATGTTGATTTTGGTCCATGTAAAGAAGAGCTTGGTGACTCAGATTCCTTAGCTTTCGATTCCAGTTCCGGTACTCCATCCAGAAATGATGACAGCTTTTTCGACCCAGCATATGATGTTGGTGATCTAATGCATCACTTTACTATGGATAAATATCCAGGTCTCCAGCTCACCATAAGTCCATAGCGCTCATTACCTGTGTATAGATGCCTCTGTGTGTGCTCCCTGATCTCACCTATATCCTGTTTCGTCATTGCGTGACGACATACATGGTACTGGTTCATATGTATATACCACTTTGCCATGAACAAATGTCTGTGTTATCCTCTGCACTTTTTTCACATTTTCGACACTGTTCAAAAGATATATTTACCAATGCCTTTCTTAATCTAAATTTGCATTTTTTGTGTATTAGATTATATAATAAAGTTTAACTTGGATGACAATTTTATTTTAATTTACGATTGGTTAGTTGCTTATATGAGTAGGCGGTGTTGTGAATCGTTTGTATACGCATTGAGAGCATCGTCTTTTCACTGTAATAGTGTAAATCCCGAGCGTCTATCTGTCTCCATCGTTGGTCAACTTGAAATCGACTGGTGGCCTCAAATGGTGGATGGTTTCTTCCTTGCTAAACCTATGCAGTTTATAGAGGTAGCGTATAAAGTCTTGCATAACTGTTGTCTACTAGCGTTTGTTTATGAAAGCCGAAACGTCGTATTTGATGTGCTCACACGTGTTCACTTTATTCTGTAGTGGCTGATGCTGAGTACTAGATTTCGTGCTACCGACAAGCGTTTTCTTCACTTTTGTTAGTGTGCATAAAGGCCATGTGTCTGGAAAGGCTAAATTATTCTAACCACACACCTTGATTTCAAGTAGGCTGACCTGTTGCACAGTTTTGGGGGTAGAGTTTCCTGGGAATCCATAGAAACGATCTGTTTACTGCGGATGCTTAGTACGGTAATGGATCTAAATGTATCTTTATCCACCAAGCTATGCGCATTTAATACTTATTAAAGTGTAATACAATCCATTTTAAGATACGCAGAATAATATCAGGTCTCTGTAGACGTGTCTGGGCATTTCAAGAGTAGTAGTATCACAAAGTAGTTCCAAGTTATTCAGAACAGTCTGACCTTTGGTCGAGATGCGCTCAAGACACGGCCATTCAGACTTCAGGTTGCTCAATATTACTAGAAAGCAGTTATTCTTGCGGTCATATAGTGAGTCTTTAATTGAACCAAGCAAGAGCTGTTATTTCAGTGTTTCGGAGGACATGTTATTTGTGTTATAAACTCCTTTTGTTCTGTGTCACTTCACTGTTTTTTCGATACTGATCTATATTGTTATTCTCTGGCTCATTAGGTTGGCACATTATGACGAGGTTGGTAAGGTGGTCTCTCCTAAATATCTCATAACATTTCTAAGGAAATGCATTCAGAAGTGAATTATACTACCCACTACACCTGTAGTTTTTAATCACACAGGGTCGCCCAAACTTCATAGTTTTTCGTTTCGCATCCTCTGTATTTACACACTACTGGTAAAATAAGAATTTTGATATCATAATGAAGTGAATATTTGTGATAAGTATTTCTTGAATCGTTTTCCATCTCTTAATGGTGAGTTGACGTTAGGCGAAGAGTGTTGGGCAAAGAGAGAAAATCAATCGACGAGGCTATAAAGTTACATAGACTAAGATGGCTAGGTCACGTGCTGCGCATGCCTAACCACCGCCTCCCCCGACGGGCATTACTAGCTGATATAGGTACAGGTTGGAAAAGAGCCAGTGGTGGCCAAACAAAAACATGGCATCAATCCATGAAATCCTTGACAGTTAAACTGAGTCAGGTAGGGAGATGCAGACTTCCGCGTTGGGGCCCTCGGAACTCTAGGAATCAATGGCTGGAGACAATAGGTGACATGGCTCAAAATCGTTGTCAATGGCTGGCGCAGATGTATTCAGTCTCTGTAATCTCTCATATTCCTTTCTACCATTACCCATTCTGTTTCACTCTTATACTTGTCAGACTGTATTGATTCTCTCCACTCATCTTCTTGTCTACCTCTGTGTGCTATTTGGAACGTGGCAACTCGAACTGGTGCACTTCGGTGCCAAGTTCTATGTTGAATCCAGACAGAGACAGACAGAATGGTGAGTTGTTGCCTACTTTGAACGAACAATATTTGTTAGACGTTATGGGCGAGTTTAATTAATCAATACTGTAATTTGGTTATGTTTATATTACTATAATTACCGAAAGGCTTGCCCCATACTCATCTGTCGAAACAATGTCATATTCGTGCATAACTTCGTTGGACTAAACATATGTAGTATGATGAAATTAGTGCTATAGGTGTTGTCCGGCATGGCAAGTATAGGTTCTCAATCATAATATCCTGTGGAGATTAAAGATACCTACGTTCCCGTTTATTCCCCTTGGTGAAACTCGACCCGCCATCCGTTTAAATTCTACGATGCCTGATTCCATTTCACTAGGATACAATTGATTCCAGTTAGTTTCTGTCCACAACAGTTAGCAGCTGCCTACTGAATTCTTCTTTGTTCTCCATCGAGTCTGATTTGTTCACAGTAGCGTAGCATTGCATAATCCTAGATTTTCTCCTTTTTTGGAAATTCTACTCTGCCATGATCCTAATGAAGAAAGATTTTCATTGCATAGGAGCTTCTGATGCTGCTACTTAAGGCTGCGAAACCCACTCACTCAGTGTACTCGTGGTTGTTCTCTTGGTGAATGGAGCAGATAACTGAAACCCCGGTTAATAATTTGAAGGAACAACCTCCATTATATCTAAGCACACAGATTAAAACCCTCCTGTATCCCGAATCTTCGATTCTTCTGCAACCTGTGATACCTTGTCAAGCTGAAATATAATAAGAGAACTCCGTACTATCATACTATTTTTCCCTTAATCGAAAGAAGGAGAATCGATTACCTGCCTTTCACGATAATGTCTTCCGATGACATCTACATTCATGAGTTCGAGAGTCCTCTCAGTTCTGATGGAGAAAAGGCTTGTTTTCCTCTTCTGTGCAGTTTCAATAGCGGTCTGTTTATTTCTTTAGTTACCACTTATACATTGTCGCTTATGGAAAGGCTAGTGAACGATGCTTGGCTCGACGAGGAAATCATAACACTTATTTATGAATTGAAGATTTCCTTTGCTGCTTGCTAGAGCGCACCGGATTTAAAAATAATACTCAGATTGTGATCAAAATAAGTGTAGTAGGTTCTTGTTATCTTCCGTGAAATCATTTGAGCACAAATTCGTTGTTCATGTCACTTCTCTAACCCAGGGAATATTAACAGTTCAAAGCCATTTAGTTGTTATATAGTCAGAATCGCAACTAAAATTAATTCACCAAAGTACACCAGAACACTACCAAACGAGTGTGATGATGGATGTGATTGAGTGGAATGTGCCCGTCAAATAAATTGTTGCTTGTCTATTGAATAGGAAACTTCAGATTTATCCAAGTTTGTTATATGCTAGCGCGGTGATCCATTAAAATGCGACAGATGAAAGACGGCTTTAGGCAGCCTACGTAAATTCGAGGACAAGCTTTCAATAGTCCAACATATTTCAGATTTGTTTGAATGTACCAAAACAACCGTGAATGGCTGAGGAAAGAAAGGTTCGCAAACCAAAGTGGCGTGATAGGGCTTGGAGTGTGGTTAGATTCCGCGTGATGTGTTTCTCCTTCGTTTGTTCAGCTGCAGCCAGCTGCTAGACCATCAACACCATACGAACTGAATAGCTTCGATAATCACCGGTAACTTTAATGTAGAATGATGAATGTTAACTCAAGATCAGGTAATTGGCTAAGGATTTATATGCAACTTCTTGTAGTCCTCCGACCAGAATATCTAGATCATTCCTTCAATTTTTCTACCTCACGTGGTTACGAAAATTGCAATGGTATGCCATCGAAGAGGGTTAACACCAATACTGCCCCTGTCTACCGTCATGAAGAAGGTTCCCAATCTATAAGTTGTCGTACTGGCCGAAAACGAGGTGAGTATTATCTGCAGTTATACAACTTTATCTCTAGCTCGCCCTTCTGCCGTGCCAAGCAGCAGTCATTATGTCAGTCCCAGTAATCCGTCTGGAAAAATTATATCTTATGATTCCGATTCCGCCAACTCTGTAAAGAGCTCACATGACAATTCTTCGTCGCCATGCCCGTCATATGTGTCAAAATATTCTGGTGATTCCACTGCTCGTAATTATGATTCCAGGTCTCATTCGCGACCCAGCCGTCCTGCAAGTGTAGCAAGCACATCCGTTACAAGATCACAGTCACATGGTCAAGCAGAACAAATCCGCAGGTCGCGGGAGTCCATTACATTTGCCCTTATCAACGCACAATTGTCTAAGCCACCTCTCAGCAAGGTAAGAGACATGTATATGTCAACCCGAAGCGGATCTGGACAAGCGAATTCTTCTGCGCGTACTACCAAGAAGGCAAATCTTTCCGTCGTTAACGCTATTATAAGCTGCCGTATAAGAAAATATCTAATTGAATTACGTGAGTACATACGCCGTTGTCTGGACGCATTATTCTCCCACATGTTTGAAGATTATGATGTATCGAATAGGGATACCCTGGCAGCTGATATACTGGGAATATCACTCCTACCGTGTAGTCCTGAATGTGAATATTGTCCAGGAATTATGGAAAAGACTGAACATCCCAGGCTGCGAAGACGTGAGTCTAAGAGTTTCAATTTACACCCAACTCATCCAGTTACTCAGATACCAAGTACTTCTAGTCAGTTTCCTGGTTCATTACCGCACTTGACACAACCATCGATTTCAGCTTGTCCAAATCAAATGCCTCACCCTCAAATTCTACCCCGAGATTCTGCAGTACTGAATGTTAACTCCGAGAATAACATCTGTCCTAACGAATCAAGTCCAGCGGAATGTCATCTTGGCGATTCGCCTGATACCTCTTTCAACTGCAAACTCAGTGAGTACACATTTCCTGAATCGAGTGCACTGTTAGAGAGACCTTTACCTTCATACCACATAGACGACTCTGATTCCCCCAACAGGAGTGTGGAACTGGACAGTACATCGCTCCAATTGTCAGACGATTTTGACAACTCAGATTGGCGAGCGAATGATGTTGATTTTGGTCCATGTAAAGAAGAGCTTGGTGACTCAGATTCCTTAGCTTTCGATTCCAGTTCCGGTACTCCATCCAGAAATGATGACAGCTTTTTCGACCCAGCATATGATGTTGGTGATCTAATGCATCACTTTACTATGGATAAATATCCAGGTCTCCAGCTCACCATAAGTCCATAGCGCTCATTACCTGTGTATAGATGCCTCTGTGTGTGCTCCCTGATCTCACCTATATCCTGTTTCGTCATTGCGTGACGACATACATGGTACTGGTTCATATGTATATACCACTTTGCCATGAACAAATGTCTGTGTTATCCTCTGCACTTTTTTCACATTTTCGACACTGTTCAAAAGATATATTTACCAATGCCTTTCTTAATCTAAATTTGCATTTTTTGTGTATTAGATTATATAATAAAGTTTAACTTGGATGACAATTTTATTTTAATTTACGATTGGTTAGTTGCTTATATGAGTAGGCGGTGTTGTGAATCGTTTGTATACGCATTGAGAGCATCGTCTTTTCACTGTAATAGTGTAAATCCCGAGCGTCTATCTGTCTCCATCGTTGGTCAACTTGAAATCGACTGGTGGCCTCAAATGGTGGATGGTTTCTTCCTTGCTAAACCTATGCAGTTTATAGAGGTAGCGTATAAAGTCTTGCATAACTGTTGTCTACTAGCGTTTGTTTATGAAAGCCGAAACGTCGTATTTGATGTGCTCACACGTGTTCACTTTATTCTGTAGTGGCTGATGCTGAGTACTAGATTTCGTGCTACCGACAAGCGTTTTCTTCACTTTTGTTAGTGTGCATAAAGGCCATGTGTCTGGAAAGGCTAAATTATTCTAACCACACACCTTGATTTCAAGTAGGCTGACCTGTTGCACAGTTTTGGGGGTAGAGTTTCCTGGGAATCCATAGAAACGATCTGTTTACTGCGGATGCTTAGTACGGTAATGGATCTAAATGTATCTTTATCCACCAAGCTATGCGCATTTAATACTTATTAAAGTGTAATACAATCCATTTTAAGATACGCAGAATAATATCAGGTCTCTGTAGACGTGTCTGGGCATTTCAAGAGTAGTAGTATCACAAAGTAGTTCCAAGTTATTCAGAACAGTCTGACCTTTGGTCGAGATGCGCTCAAGACACGGCCATTCAGACTTCAGGTTGCTCAATATTACTAGAAAGCAGTTATTCTTGCGGTCATATAGTGAGTCTTTAATTGAACCAAGCAAGAGCTGTTATTTCAGTGTTTCGGAGGACATGCTATTTGTGTTATAAACTCCTTTTGTTCTGTGTCACTTCACTGTTTTTTCGATACTGATCTATATTGTTATTCTCTGGCTCATTAGGTTGGCACATTATGACGAGGTTGGTAAGGTGGTCTCTCCTAAATATCTCATAACATTTCTAAGGAAATGCATTCAGAAGTGAATTATACTACCCACTACACCTGTAGTTTTTAATCACACAGGGTCGCCCAAACTTCATAGTTTTTCGTTTCGCATCCTCTGTATTTACACACTACTGGTAAAATAAGAATTTTGATATCATAATGAAGTGAATATTTGTGATAAGTATTTCTTGAATCGTTTTCCATCTCTTAATGGTGAGTTGACGTTAGGCGAAGAGTGTTGGGCAAAGAGAGAAAATCAATCGACGAGGCTATAAAGTTACATAGACTAAGATGGCTAGGTCACGTGCTGCGCATGCCTAACCACCGCCTCCCCCGACGGGCATTACTAGCTGATATAGGTACAGGTTGGAAAAGAGCCAGTGGTGGCCAAACAAAAACATGGCATCAATCCATGAAATCCTTGACAGTTAAACTGAGTCAGGTAGGGAGATGCAGACTTCCGCGTTGGGGCCCTCGGAACTCTAGGAATCAATGGCTGGAGACAATAGGTGACATGGCTCAAAATCGTTGTCAATGGCGCAGATGTATTCAGTCTCTGTAATCTCTCATATTCCTTTCTACCATTACCCATTCTGTTTCACTCTTATACTTGTCAGACTGTATTGATTCTCTCCACTCATCTTCTTGTCTACCTCTGTGTGCTATTTGGAACGTGGCAACTCGAACTGGTGCACTTCGGTGCCAAGTTCTATGTTGAATCCAGACAGAATGGTGAGTTGTTGCCTACTTTGAACGAACAATATTTGTTAGACGTTATGGGCGAGTTTAATTAATCAATACTGTAATTTGGTTATGTTTATATTACTATAATTACCGAAAGGCTTGCCCCATACTCATCTGTCGAAACAATGTCATATTCGTGCATAACTTCGTTGGACTAAACATATGTAGTATGATGAAATTAGTGCTATAGGTGTTGTCCGGCATGGCAAGTATAGGTTCTCAATCATAATATCCTGTGGAGTAATCTCAAGCAAACTAAACACGACTGGTGTTAAACAAGCCAGGTTCATTGCTCACTGACGAAGTATTTCAAACTGTCCTTATTAGCTGTTGGTTTTAATTTTTGACTGGATAACTCCTCATGAACGTTCAATTAGGGAGAAATTATGCTTTATTACTCCCTTGAGTTCCGAGTAGAACATAGGGCTTCAACAGCACATCTCCACTTTTTCCTATCTTCTGCCGTCCTCTTCAGCTTGGACCACGGTTGCCCACAATCTCTCATTTACTCCTCACACCATCTCCTCCATATCACCCTAAGACGACCCACTTGCCACTTACCATTTGGATTCCACTGGAGCAATAGCTTGACGCGCGATGTCATTTGACGGTCTCCTCATTGTATGCTTGGTCCTTCTATTTCCTCATACATATTTGTTGAGCAGTCGGCTCCTGGTTGTTTCGTTCCACAATTCCTTGTTACTAATTCTTTCTGTCCATTTGATCTTGAGTATGGAACGAAGGCAGTTGTTGATGAAAGTCTGCAGCCTGTTGGAAATCATTTTCGTGACACGCAGTGCAAGTTTCTGACCCGTATAGAAGGACCGACTTGACATTGGTGTTGAAAATCCGAATCTTGTTCTTTATGCAAGTTGAGTGTAGATTTCCAAATTGGTTTCAGGTTGATGAAAGCGTTTTTTGCCTTTCCAATTATGACTTTGACATCTTCCTCCGTGCTGTGTGCCTGTGGTTGAAACGATTCTTTCTAGATAAGTGCTTGCGGGAAGTAACCTCTGCTAAATCTTTCCCGTTGGTGGTGGTTGATGCTTGTTGTTGTTGCTGTTGGTTGGTTATCTTCATCACCTCCGTCTTCTCTATTTTCACCTGAAGTCCTGTCTTCGCTGCCTCTTCAACCAGTTTTTTGGCTTACGGTTGTGAGTCTTCGAGTTTGAAGGACATTAGACATATACCATCTGCGAAGCCCCGATCTTCTAAAGTCATCTCATCTGAGGTCCAGCGTGCTCCTGTCTCCTCGCCCGTCCCCACAGTCTGACGCGTAATTCAGTCCACCACAATTAAGAATATCATCGGTGACAATAGATAGTCCTGTCTTACTCGTGTATACACTTTGAACGCCTCACTGATCTCCCCGTTGTGAATCACCTGACACTTGGCATTGTCACATAGCCAGCTGTTGGATGAGGTTGATAAGCACTTGAGGCACGCCCTAGTGTTGAAGTAGCTTCCTTACGTCTCGGTCAACACTGTCCGTCGAAGGCCTTTTCGAATGGATGAAGTTGAGGTAGGGAGAGGTCTGACTGCTACTCTATGCCTTGTTCTGTGATGATGATACGTAGATTTGCAATTTGATCAGTACGTGACTTGTCTTTCCTGAACATAACTTGTCCTGGTTGATCGCGTGGAGTTCTGTATCCAGCGCATCTTTTTTTCTCTCTCCGAGATGATGCGACTTAGTATTTAACTCGGCATGAACGAGAGCATTATTCCACGCCAGTTCTTGCAGAGTGAGGCGTACGTCGCCCTTTTTTGGTAGCCTGACAAGATAACCAACCTTTCTTCTAATCGTTAGGTACCTTTCTTTCCTAACCTTTTGCAACAGTGGTGTGAGCACGTCTGCTGGAGTCTCTGGGTCCGTTTTCAGTGCTTCGGAGGGAATTCCGTCTAGTCCTGCTGCCTTTTCGGACTTCAGAAGCTTGATCGCATTTAGGATTTCTGCTTTCGTTCGAGGATTGGTGTCCACTGCCAGGTAATTCTGTGAGTGGTGATGTGTTTCTGGGCGAGTTGCAGGTGATGGTCGATTCAAGAGTTTTATAAAGTGATCAACCCATTGTTTTGTTTGTTTCTCCTCCTTGGTGATCAGCTTCCCTTGAGTATCTTTCGTTAGGTTCATGATCAGGGCTGATCTTTTTCCGGATAGAGACCCGGTCATTTGATATAATGTCTAATATCTCTTTTACCTGCGGTCTGCCTGTACTGATTCCGTTGCCAATGTGTCGTAGAATTGTTTTTCGTCTTTCCTGCCACTCTCCTTTACTTCTTTATTCTGGGCTTTGTAGATTGAATTCAGCTTCTCCTTCAGTCGCCCATCTTTTCATTGAGTTATCTGTCTCATCATCCTCCGCGCCTCTTGTAGCTTTCGAATGTCTATAAAGTATCTTTCATTCTCTTGCTGCTTTCTTCATCCTACGGTGGCTGTGCATGTTCCTCTGAACATAACTTTCAGAGAGTTTCATTCCCGAATGTTTTACTCGGTTTTGCTGCATAATATCTCTGATTTCTCACTGATGATTGCAATGATAATTTCTTTTGTAATTTCATCCTGTGATAATCACAGAGGGATTAGCTTGACTAATATAGTATCTAAAGTCTTAGGCTCAATAATCATGCGTAGACTGAGTGGTGCTCGGGAAGCACAAACACGAGAGAGCCAGGCAGGCTTTAGACCAGGAAGAGGGTGTATTGATCATATCTTCACCCTCCGACAGATTCTAGAACATAGGCATTCCTACCGGCGTCCAACAGTCATTATATTTCTTGACCTAAAGGCAGCATTCGACTCTGTCGATCGGGAAGTTCTCTGGAGATGCTTGGCTGTAAAGGGAATTCCAAGAAAATATATTGCACTGATTAAGGCACTCTATTCGTACTCATACAGCCAGGTGAGGGCTTACGGCGAGCTGTCATCTGAACTGATGACGACCAGTGGTGTCCGTCAAGGATGCCCATTATCTCCTTTTCTATTCAACTTCATCATAGATGTGTTAATGGACTTAACCCTAGGTGACTTCAGCGACTCAGGGATTGACTTGCTACCGGGGAATAATCTCGTTGACTTGGAATATGCAGACGATATAGTCCTTCTAGGCGAAGACGCTGACGAAATGCAGAGTCTTCTAAACACCTTGAGCCGCAATCTACGAATGTTTGGCATGCGATTCGCTCCCGCCAAATGCAAGATGATGTTACAGGACTGGACTACATCGACGCCTAGTTTAAAAATAGGAAGTGAAGTGGTAGAGCACGTTGACCGCTTCACTTATTTGGGAAGTACCATCAGCCCCAACGGGCTGATCTCTGACGAAATCTCAGCACGAATACAAGGGGCTCGTTTCGCATTTGTTAGTTTACGCCGACTCTGGCGTAGACGAGATGTTCGACTATCGACCAAAGGGCGGGTGTACTGCTCATCAGTCCGCTCCGTCCTCCTTTATGGTTGTGAGACCTGGCCACTGAGAGTGGAAGACATGAAAAGACTAGCTGTCTTTGATCATAGGTGCCTGCGTTCTATTTCCCGTGTAAAGTGGCATAATAAGGTGAGCAACATGGAGGTTAGGCGTAGAGTTCTAGGTAAACAGGGGAAATCAATCGACGAAGTCGTGAAGCTACAAAGACTGAGATGGTTAGGACATGTGTTACGTATGCCAAGCCATCGCCTCCCTCGACGAGCAATGTTAGCGGATATAGGGTCAGGCTGGAAAAAAGCTAGCGGCGGTCAAACAAAAACTTGGCATCAGTCAATGAAATCCACAACAGTTGGTCTAAGCCACGTAGGAAGGTGTAGACTTCCAGGCTGGGGTCCTCGGGACGGTAAAAATCTATGGTTGGAAACAATTGGTGACATGGCTCAAAATCGTTCTCAGTGGCGCAGATGCATCCACTCCCTGTGACTTATGATCTTCAATGAAACTGTTTTGTATTTCTTTATTACTCCTTTGTCTCACACCTCTGCTCACTGTTTCTATTATGCTTTTCTTGTACTTTCTTCTCTTGCTTCGCGTGCTACACGGAATGTGGCGACTTGAACTTCCGCACATTTGTGCAAAGTTCTATGTCGAAAACAGACAGACAGACATCCCTTGATATCTGACTGTTATGATCTATCCCTAGTGGCGCAGAAGTCTACGAGGTGTTCTCCACTCTTAGTCATCTCGTAGGGCTCCTCCCTTATCGTCTGCTCCATGTTTGGCTTTCATATATGTCTATAGAGATCTTCCTTTTCTCTTATTCAGTTTCATTTTTGTAGTTGCGAAGCACCGATTAATTATAACCTTCCTCCTTTATACGTTGAATCTTGACGTCATAATCCTGAATAAAATTGGTTTCTACTCATGAACACTTTAGCCACTATAGGTGTCATCATAATGGCCACTTCCTTCTGTTGTCCATCTTTGCATTGAGTTATCTTCTGTTTTACCACCCTCCTCTCCTCGACCAGCTTCCACGTATCCGTTGAGAGCCATATTTTGTTTTGTCTCTTCTTTCTTCCTAGAAGAGTTGTATACGTTTCCTTGAACATCACCTTCAGAGAGTTAGTTCCAATGTTCTTCCACACAGGCTTCCTCAGTGATATCTTGAGTGTTTCCGACTTTGCTCATGTCTGTAATAAAAGCATTCTTTGTAGTCTTGTCTTTCAGTTTCTGAGTATTGAAACTTGAATTTCGGCCTGTTTCCATTTGTTCTGAAGGATTTCAGCTTCACCTTGAAGATTCCTAGAACTAGATGATGGTCTTAGCCCATAGCTGCTCCCCATCTCGACTTTGTGTCCAACAGGCTGCGTCTCCACTTCCTTTAGATTAAGATGAAATCTGTCTGATTCATAGTGTGTCCATCAGGCGAAATCCGTGTTGTTTTGTGTATATCCTTGTGTTTGTACACGCTGCCTCCGATCTCCAGGTTATTGAAAGCTCAGAAGTCTGCGAATGGCTCTCCGTTCTCACTCATTTCTCCGAGAGCCTGTCGATCCATGATGAGTTCTCTCCCTGTATTATTTGCTCCCAGTTTGGCTGGCATTCATATCGCCCATAAGGATTTTGATGTCACGACTTGGTATGTTGTCCATTACTGTGTGTAGGTGTCTGTAAAAATCTTCCTTCTTGTCTTGTTGCGCGTTTTGTAGGTGCGTAGCGTTGGATAATTGTAACCTCCCTTCCTTCCTTTTGAATTGAATCTTGCTGCCATGATCTTGGGTGAAATTGGCATTAAGGCTTTGGCTGCCATTGGTGACATCATTATGACCATTCACTCCCTCAGTGTGTTTGTGGTTGTCGTCTGAGTGACCTGAGTAGATTACTGACCCTCCAGTTGAAAATTTTGATAGTCCACATCCATTCCATCTGCTCTTGCAGATTCCCAGCACTTCTATGCCATATCTTCGCATTTCGTTGGCTACTTGGGCACCCTTCCCAGTCTCGTGCATTGCACGGACATTCCACGTCCCCATTCTTATTCTTGCTTTCATCGAGAAAAGACACATGGACCAACTGACTGGTTTCCCGAGGGCTTTACCAGCCTGTGTCATTTCGCCTCTCCGATTCCAGTGAAGAATAAGGGCTAGAAAACTAGCAGGCTCGTTAACTATGGGATGTTAAATTATGCTTTAGAAATGCCAAAGTGCTCGTTTATTCGTTGAATTTCGTTACTCCATATTAGTCATTCTTAAAGCAAGTGTCTTGTCACGATTTCTCAATATGTGAATAAAACTTATTTATCAGGCTTTCATATGGCCAATAATTTAAGTGTTATGCAGTAGTATCATCTTTGATATTAGTTTACGACCGCGAGTTGGATAGCAGTTGGTATCATTGCTATGTGTGCTGATGCCTCACTTTATGTAACCCGGAATTTAGCCTTAATACAATAATCACGCTTTCGGATTATTTATATCTGAACATTTGGAGGTGGTACAAAGTAATTCTCACAACTGGTGCCGACAAGTTATAAGCAGCAACTAATTCAGTTTTCGCAGTGGGTTTACATTTATTTGACCAAAGTGTTTCACAACTAGTGTAATTCATGTACTACTGCAGACATATTTTACTGTTTGTACCGAAAATATCACGGATTATTCATTGCCTTTAAACCTGAAACTGGTGGAGTCATATCACTTCTGTTATCTAAATTCCCCCCGCCCCCCCCTTGAAGTCCATTCGTGGTCACCCGTTAGTTTTTTGTTTATTAGAAATGTACTTATTTACGCCACTAAGTTATCTTTTGATCATGCTATTTGCCATCATGATTTTAAATGTGAATCAGTTCTATCTGATTAGTTGTTTAATCTGTATCCTTCACTTCTCTGTTGACATATATTCATGATGCACATAATCAAATAAGGAGTAATTTGTTAACCACACTTGGTTATGACTTTATAAAGGTCAAATATATGTTTGCAAATGAACAAACATTGATAGCTTTCAAATTACCATGATATGCTGCGTGAATATATGAGTACAAAAGTATATTCTTTTGTTAATTTATTATCCTAATAATGTAGTCAACATCAATGAACTTTAGGTTTCACTTCATTAACTCGAAATTCATTTCGATATCTGATAGGTATGTACCTTACCAGTTAAATTTGTTACATTGCTGATTTGTTCAAGACAAGACTTTAGAAGTGTCACATCATTCTAATGATATGAGTTTTTACTCTGGACACACCAATAATATCTAACTTACGAAACCATCTAACGACATTAAGCTACAACAGAAAAACTCGATGTATGAACTAATGACTCCGAAAGGGTTACCTATGTCAGCCTGTTTCAGGTTAATTCTTGGATAAATGACATATTAATCAGTTATGTGTAATTTAACTCCTATGAGACCTTGATATCATCGATATATTATTATTATCGTCAGGTTATGTAGATAAAGTCCACATTGTATTACTGTTGTCTGTGTTCCTCATTTTAATCGCACTTCCATTGTTTCATGGAAGGTAACTGTTGTAGCTTCACACTCGCATAAATTGGTTTAGCAGCTACAGACCTGATTATTTCACAAGGCAAAAAGTCAAGGACATTTATTTCGAATAAATAGCAAAAGGTAAAAGACAATGGAGAATTTACTGACCTAAAAGAAATTATACACTTTAAGTGAAAAGTGTGTCAGATACAGACATGACACTCAGTCTTGCATAAGTAAACTCTAGAACTATTAGAGAGAGAAAATAAGAGTAAGATAATTAAAGCAATTAGTCCCTTTGATAAGTTTGAATAAGGCATTAAGAAGACAAATTTCGCCTACCATGGTCTACATGACCTATCTAAATATGATTGGTCATTAGTATGTACTTTCGTTTTTTATTTAACTGAGTAATTGTCATGATCTTTATTTTATTATTGTTAACCATGTTAGTTGTAAAGAAACTACGAAATAATATCATCTCGCGAAATTTTTCTTCTTAAAGCCTTATTCAAAAGTAAGATACATTAATGGTTGTTTATATTATTCAAAATGGGTATTTTATCAAAAACCAAATAATTTCAATTCTTAATCAGTGTCAGTAAAATCTAAAAGATTGAACAATTATATTTTCGGTGAAAAAAGTTACTTCATCCATATGACAAAGCTATACTATATATATATATATATATATATGGTTTTGTGCCTAAAGCGAACTACACTTGGATAAAAGATTATGTGAGATTTTCAAAAATAAGTAGTTCTCATTAGTAACTGAAGCTTGAAATGTAATAGCACAATTCCCCAGCATTATCAATAGCAGTACATTAAGCGAAAACAAACCTGGAAAATTCCATCAATTATCACCCATATTGTTTACTTTCCATTCTAAAAGGTAATATTCATCACTTCTAAATCGTCTGAAAATAAATTTCTTCATCAACAAAGTTACCTAAAGAGATTGTGAAATAATACGTTAGGTCCGATAATCTGATTTAAGTTGAAATCCATTCCAAATCCTGTCGCATTGTCTATACCATTGGTTGTTCAGCCATTATCTTATATCCACTAACCCTGAAAATAGCACATATCCCTCATAACACTCGCCTATACGATTTGTAACGATGTAAAACTAGACAAATAAAAACTTATGTATATCTGATTCTACTTTTAAAATATGCTAGTGAAAATAATCATTATTTATGGATAAACGCCGAAGTATATCAATAGTTTTGGTGTGTAGTAAACGAACTGAATTTGGTGACATTAGATTTTAAAAAACAACAGGAGAGAGGGAAGTAGAAACAGTAAAATACTCCGACAATATGCATCATTCCACCAGTGTATCAGCTGTTTACATACTATAATACTATACTACAAGATTCGTTTATAATTTCCTTCTTCATTTCTGCTTCTCTACTTGGAATCAATTGATGAAAAGATAATTATCCTAATATGCAAGGACGTGAATTCAACCTTAGCATAAAAGTCTTATCAACGTATGCTGCTCATACGTAGACACAACACCTGGGATCATGAAAAATCACACTTTTTCTTACTAAATGATTAGTCTGTACTCGCAGCCATTTTGAAAAGTCATGTTTGCAATTGACATGTAGCAATATACAAATATAATTTTGATTGTTTTTGTTCTATGCACTTGATAATCAAGCTGCGCTAAAGACTGTTGTTCACTCATTTCAACAAATTAGAATTTTCATTTCCATGCCAGCATAATTTATTAGCATAATAACACTATTGTTGGTATTTCACTGTGCAGTGTTTGACAGTATCTTGAGTGTTTTTTTTTTTACAGAAGAGTATTTTATTATCATGTGACAAAAGATAAATACTTCAGGTGACTTAAATAAATAATAAAGCAAATCAAGTCAGCTGACTGACTGTAAGTTTGTTGGCAGAAATTCTTTTGAAACAAACAAAAACTTTGATACTATTTTGATCATTGAATATGAGGGTGATAATCCTTGCTTGGGTATTATATATATTTCTAGTGGTGTTTTATCTTCATATACTTATTCCCCCTTTATGAATTTGAATAAAGCAAGAGTAACATTTTTTGCAGAATAAAATGATACAATCATTTATTTCGTTGTGTTCTCATCAGCAGCTTACAGCCCAATGACACTATTATCTCCCGGTAGAAAGTCATCTTGAACTAGCAATCTGTGTGTATAAATAAGACAGACCAAATTCGTTTTGTTACAGGATCTTATCATGAGCTGACATTGGTTAAAGAACCTCTAGAAAACCTGGGTGTATTGGACAGTTGTTTCGCCCTAGTTTGAGACTCTTCATCAGTACACATCCGATGTTAGCTAATGATAAAACCCTGTAACAAATCAATCAAATCCCTACAACCCAAATTCGTTTTATTACACAATAAGAAAAAAATTAACACTTCTGAGTAACATATCCACGGTGTAAAGAAGGAAAATTTCTGTCAGGTAGACCTATATCCTTGTCATATTTTATTGGCTATTATCAAATATCATTCAGATGTATAATGCTTTTACAAAACTTCCGTTAAACCTTCCCAACAAGCTGTAATTACATGGACCAATAGACTAACTTTAAGTAAAATTACTAACAATGAATGAAGAGAACTGACACAGTACAATCACTAGTCTACCTTTCTGATAGCAGGATCACGCTTAGAACACAAAAGGCAATAGCTTAGTGAAATCAGTTTATTTACCTTAACTGTATAGATGGGAATAAAGCATCATGCCTTGTTTATCTATTTATTAATAGACTAAGTAAATCAAATGACCAGTCAGTAATATAAATGAAGATAATGTGAGACTAGATGAGTATGTGGCCTTGACATATAAGTAATGGGACATTATCTATAACCTAAATAGATCTGATAATAGTTATTTTTTTTTTAATTTTAAAATTTAGGTGACTCTAGATTGCCATGAGCAAGTAAATAGTCATATAATTTAACCTGGGCAGTTACCTAACTTCAAACAAACAGGAGGATTAGTAATACCGTGAGGCTTTACACGGTTGTGGACTCAACTTCTTTAGTAAGTGGACTGGTTAACTTGCTCAATGAGTTAATTATCTGCTCTTAAACAGGATGACATCTTGGTTTTCTTTAGTATTATAACCTTACTTCCTATATGTTATGTACTAGTTTTCCCCGTCGCCAAATTGTTATGGACTGGTCGAGAAATTAATAGTCTTGACGCGAGAAGGCGGAAATCAGAAGACCACTAGGTTTGCGATGATACTTCTATTGTCCAAACACAAGGAGACGAAAATAAATGGTCTCACACCAAAGTGGTAAGTAAGTAAAGTAAAGTAGTTCACACAGAATGTGTGAACGAAATATATATATAACAAAATATATATAGCAGACATGTCAAACAACCATATATGGATATATGTGACCAAGCAACGGACTGTCAACAAACACTCATATTATATATAATATAATATAAGGAGAATACACATTAATAAAGGAGACAAGTTCACACAAGTGAAATGGTCACAGACTAAGCGAGCAAACAGAAGGAGAGAGCAACATACACACACACATAAATATATATGTGGATACATATCACTATAAATCTGAAATATGTCAAACGTACACTTATTTTTAAGCTAATCATTTTGTAGACCCTATTTTTTTATCAGCATTCTCGCATAACAAAGACAGTTACATTATTTGATTATACCACGCTAATCATTCTGTGAAGGAGACAGGCCTAACAACCTGAAAGAGGAATTACCATCATATTAACTGAAGTAACTAAGGTTCTGTAACTAAGTTTAACTCACACTTCCTACCACTAATTTTGTGTATTATAATTAAACCCTGCATTTATTTGCTTTAATATAAAAGGCAAGTCCATATAAGTAACATTGGTGTTATTCATTTAACAAATAGTAGACTGAAAAACAACAATGTGAAAATGTACTCTTTCTCACATACAGACAGACAGACTATTAGTCAGGTAGTTGGCAAACTAATACAGGTCGTATATTTTTAGATTTAATATTATTTTCTAATAACCTAAAATTAGCACACTTTTTTTCACCTGAGTTTAGTATCAAAAATAATGTGACAGTCCACCTGATAAATTATTTCCTTCTATTTGGAGGAAAAATTGTGTGAATAAAGAGTAGTTTGTATTTTATCACTAATATTGACTAAGTGCACAAAAATAACAACAAATCAACTTGATATACGATTTCTTCATTCTAAAATGAATTGTAGGAATAAAGAGAATGGTACGACATTAATACTAGCTTCTGGTTATTCGAAAAAAATCATATATAACGTATCATACAGAATTCATGACTGACTTGCACAAGAATCGAAAATAAAAAGATTAAATCCAACACTTCTTTGTTATAGATCACAGACCTTACTATGGGATATAAACTGATGCGCTAGCTTTATGAGAATGTAATCCTGGTGAAAGTTGTTTCCAGTATAAGAAACTGGTAAATACTGCTTCATTCGTCCCGCATTTTCACTAGCGAATTTTGTTAGTTTTTCTAAATAACCACAGCTATTTCCATCCGTCAGTAAGGCACTGACCGATAATGTGCCTTGAGATGTATGCTGAATACATCTTATTGCATGAAGCAGCTAGTTTAATTCTAAATCAGAAGACTGGAAACCACTTCCTTCGGACAAATAAGATATAACTCTATGATCATAATTGATGAAAACTTATTGTACTATTGTAACACTAGAAGGCAAGACATGGAATATATATATGTGCAGTTTATATCCGTGATCCAATCACTAAGCTTGCGATTTTGGTTTACATCAATATGACATGAAAAAGAATGTTCAAATATGCAAAGAATTCTGTTGCTAAAGCAGTATTGAACTGTGAGAATAATATTCTGACTCTAGCAATAAACAGAATGATCAAAGAGATATATCGTATTCTGTTACTCATGTGCTTTTTTGAACTGTGGGAATATATGAGAATCATATTCCGTTGGTACATATTGTCTGTATCATACCACCACACTATTAGATTTTGACTAGAAACATTCACAATAAAGACTGGTCAGTGTGTTGATTTGGTGACAGGATCTAAGCTTTTCTAATGACTGGAGAATTCTGTCAACATTGGATTCTTTTAGTTGTATTTAACTCCAATTTTATATGATCAGATAACCTCAGTCTGGTGTCTCTTCACACTTTGTTTACATGATGTTAAACAAGACGTTTATTCTTATTCCGGATACAATTACAACAAGAAGACAAAAGTCGATCACTGAACTTTGTGTGACGAAATATTTGCAGACGAAGGCTCATAACACTGCCCAATGAACTAGAAGGCAAGAAACTTTATCAGCACCGTTATTCTTTTAAAATTTCACCTTTCAAATACCATTCATTTATTTTAATATCAGACAAACGGTGAATAAATCAACGTGAAAGAAGGTTACTATGATTATTCTCATTTGCGTATAAGAGATAATATTCACTTAAACTGTGTTCTCTTAGTCTACCATATTAGTATTCATAACTTAACATTATGTGGGTATTAACATAAGGTATTTTCAGTGGACATCTAACGCGAATGGTCTTAGTGAACCTTACCTGAAGCAATCCAATGTAAGTATGGAAACACGCAAACAATGCTAATAATCTCCTGGCAAGTACAAACATGAAATTATATATAAATGGAACATGAATCAGGAAGTATAACATGGGTTTCACTGTAGCGAAGATAATGTGAAAATAACTAGGTTATACCGGGAAAATGACAACTGTTCATTACAGAACTTACCGATGTAGACTTATGTGAGCTTAAACGATTTTTTCTTTGTTAAGAGGTCGCTGAATTTATTTTCAGTGATATATTTTCTGTAAACTAATTTGATATTTACAGAAAATGGAAGTGATTTCAGCTTAACGAATGATCTTTTATCTATACCTCTTAGACAGTTATCTAAAAATCTATAAATTAATTTGAACATGGCCTGAGAAAATGTTTAGATTTACAACAACCTTCAAACTTCTAATGGTAATGCTGAATTCAGTATATTAGGTGAATACGATTTGCAAAAAAATTGGCATACTTCGAAGTTCACCCACATATGTGGTGCATACATTCCACTACATTCTGAATATCATGTGATGCCCATAAGAAAAGAAGAAATAATTATTGTTTATGGTGCGTCGGTGGGACAACGGTAGGATGCTCGCCAACCATTACGCATGTGGTCTGGCCGACGCACTCCTTTACGTCGCCAAGCCAATAATAAGACTGGTAAAGAGGGAAGGTTGAGTGTGAGCCAAGCAACCACTGCTACCGAAACTTCAAGCCTCTAGCTTGGAACCCTACGATCCACTGGGAACGTAAAGGAATAAAAATAAAAAATTACTGATGACAGTTTGAGGTTGATTTTGTTAGCTTTGAAGAATCCACTCACAAGTCTCGATGTCAATATACTGCTTTAAAAGTTCTGTTCTTACCTAATTGGGAAGATTTATATAATACAACTACCTATTTTACAAATTCTCTCAGTAATTTGTTCTCTAGGCATAAGTGACTAAAATTTCAAGTAGTGAGAATATAGGAGTGTTGGCTTTCGGAGGAAATTTGCCATACAGCTAAATTACAACACTTCAGTAACTTTTAGTCCTGTAATTTTTTTCCGGTTTTTTTATTCAATGAAAGAGTAATGCAACGTTGATTCAAGTTGAAATGTATAACGTGTTGGATTTTATCAACTCATGACTGGCTAATGGTCACGTTATTAGTTTTTTTTTTAATCACCTGAGTATTTACTGTTTTATATCAAAATGATAACGACAGCTATTTGTTTATGCTAATTTGGAAGCGACCTTAGTGAAATTTTCGAAGTTACTATTAGGTATTAGCACAATCATTAGCACTATTAGTGTTTACAAGACACTGAGTGATACAGACAGGTCAGCAAATTATGAAGAATTATTTGTGAACGTATTGTGTCTACACAAGTTCAATAATCACGTGGAAAGTATAATTGAGTCTGAAAAGTGACATTATCTAGTGTAACATAAGTAGGTGCATAGATCTTAGGAACTGTCACATTTAAATTGCAAATCAGTCCTTAAATAAACTGGGAATTCCATAATTTTCAAGTATTGGTTTTGTAGGGATTTTGTTCGATTGCATGGAGGATTTAATCATGAGCTGACGTCAGTTAGAGAACCACTGGAAAACCTGGGAGTACTGGACAGCTGTTTCGTCCTAGTTTGGGACTCTTCATCAGTATGCACCCACCGGGATTCGAACCCAGGACCTTCTGGTTACAAGGCGAGCTCGTAGACCATTGTGAGCCACTGGGACCCGATCCAATGGTCCTTGAATTCTAACTTCTGCCAATTCACGACATAGCGCGACCACTTCGCAATGTCTTCTTCGATGAGTTACTGCCTCATCTTCAACCTGCTGTTCCATAATTGGTAGTTCACCATCAGCAGGAAGTAGTAGTCAAGTATTTCAGTAGATCCACTTACACTTAACGGGTTACGAGTTCAAGCTTCGCAATCCCAGTCACACGGAATATAGTCGGGTTGGCGATAAAGAAGGTGGATTCGAAAGAAAACTAAAAGAACAGGCGACATCAATGTAATACACTATCGGTTCATTGTCTTGTTGGTCTTCTGAAAGTAGCTAATATTTCAGTCTCATCATTTTGGAGTCACAAGAACTTTGATCTGTGAATACCCAGTCGTTATCACCATTGTCCACTTAGCTTTACTTATTCGATTGTAAATAAGGCGCAATTGGGAAAAAATGAATACTAACTGAACACTTCCCTTATAAAACTACTTCCAGACTGCCGAAATAGGTTATGCTTCATAAGATTTAAAAGCAACTTTTTGGTAAAATTATTAGTTATCTGGGCAGAACTTAATCATGAATTAATTGTGAATCATATTTTAGCCGATCACTTTAATTTGACCATTTTAGTTAATAGGATGACTCATAGCGGAGTTAAAAAAGTTTGACTTAGAAAGCAGTTTAATGTTTCAGACAGTCTAACAAAAATTTTAGGCAATTACAATTAGCAGTCGGTCCAGAATTTGACCTATTTGACTTTATTATCTCTCATGTTTGACCGCCTCATCCAAAGTAGCGTTATCTAAAGAGAAATGAATTACGTAATTTCTCTAGCCGCGACACAGTAAAAGGCAAGGTATATGTCGTTTGTGAATAATATTTGTTGACCCTTGACCTCAATCTTTTCTTATTTGTATAAGTGAGTAGAAATCACTCGGAAGAATTAAACTAAATTGAAGAAAAAAAATCATGCAAAAATTGACCTGAGTTACGTGATTCTAAAGAAATAGCTTCAAAATGCATCAAACAGACAAGGCTTAAATCACAAAATTAACCCGAAAATGAAAAAAGTCACTCAAACAAAGATGTATTGAATTAAGACTCCTAATCGCCAGTCACTTTTCACCACAGGGGTTAGGAAAAAATTAGTACTTTTGTCTAGGCTATTCACAACACATCTATTTCTAACTGACTCATTCCATAATACACAGGCTAATATAAATTTGCATACTTTGTATTGTAATATTAGGTCACTTAGCTTGATGACACTAATTAAAAACTGATGGCACACTAAACAGTAAATGATCAGTATAGTCCAAGTGGTGCATCGAGGGTTGAATAGTCAAGTTCTGCATAACTGCGTACGAGGTCCGGAGTTCAGTTCCTGATCGATGCACTCTTAAACCCGACTTAGTTTGCTAGGTGGTAGTAATCCTAGAAAAAAGTGAAGAATGGGGGTGAGGCTAGCAGACTTATTGTATAGATTTAACACCGTCACTACTGAAATTCTGAACTTTAGGCACTGTGTTCCACTCAGGACGTGATGAAATCAGAAAATAGTCCAGGTTACTCAATTTGCAGTATTTTCATCACACTGTCTTAAAACAATTACGCACTACCTAATAGGTATAAACGAGTAACTGAGAGAATACATCCATTGCTATAAAATCTAAAGTGATGTAATATTCCGTTAATGTTATATAATTTTCTGTTGTGGAGTAAACACTGACCTGGCGATGCATTCATTTATACTTTTTGTAATGTAGTATACAAGGTGTTTAAAATAGGCATTTTATAATGCATTCATATTTTAGCAATTAATTTTTGTTCAGTGTTTCTTGTAATTATTGTGGTGCAGAATCAGATACTAATTATAAAAGCTGACTATTTAGTTCTATTTTTACCTGTAAGCAATAAACAGTGGGTTAATTGTTTGACAATATTATTATGCTAAAAGCAGACATAAACATTGGAGACATTTTACACCAGCTGGGAGAAACCGGTTGGTTGATGTTTAAATACTTGTGGTTATGATTAAACTAGAACCGAGACACAGGTATTTAGGTAGACTGACAGCATACTAGATGCAATCAGCTAACTATACTGATACCTTCAAGAAATACACTAAGCAGTACCCACATTTACTGATGACGTTTCGAGCACAATTTATTGCTCATAATCATATCAAGGTAATCACTTTTACGACTTCCTAAATTCATTTATATAGTTCCATTGTTTTTCTCTTGATTTTCACTTGATTTGATTGGTAATAGTATTTTCCATATTTCAGGTATGAGTGACGAGTCATTCCTATTGCATGTGTTGGGTGTAGACTCGATGAACAAGGATTCAGTAATCAACCTCTCTCTCCACCTACCTAGATTACTTTTAAGAATTTTAACCCTCTCCCACCCTATTGTGTGGTTGTGTGTTAGCGCATGCATTGCAATTGCTGAGCTTTTTTCTAAATTACTTATCTTCTCGGGGTCAACCATTCTTACCTTAGCTAAATTCTTATGCTCTGACAATCTGACTACCCCTGACCTACTAGTTTGACCTATGTAGTTGACCTCACAGTCATTGCATGGTATTTTGTAAATAATATTATTTTGTCTAATTGGGTCAACTGGGTCCTTTAACCTACAGAGCTTGTCCCTGAGTGAGTTTGTAGGTTTAAATGCCACCCTAATTCCTATTTTATTCAGAATCCTACGTAGTGTCTCAGATGTCCCCTCTTTGTATGGTATAACTGTGGATGACTTATATTCTTTCTTATTTATGTTATTATTACTAGTTTCACAATTATTTTTATTTTGTTTTTGGCCTTTAGTGATCTTCCTAATGAATTTTGTAGGATAGTTATTCAACACCAACGCTTCTTCTATCTGTTTTAATTCATCATTTAGATCTTTTTTTGTGCTACTTAGTGCCACTGCTCGGTTTGTTAAACATTTAACTAAGCCTGCCTTAACATTTAAAGGATGAGACGAATTAAAGTCTAAATATCTATTAGAATGCGTTGGTTTTCTATAAACACTAGTGTGTAGTTTGCCTTCTTCTATTCTTTTTATCTTACAATCTAACATAGCTAATTCTCCTTGTTCATTTTCTGATTCAAATGTGAATTTTATTCCCTAAACTTGTGAGTTTATATGTGTCAAGAAGCTAGAGATGTGTTCTGTTTTTAGCACTGTGAAAGTGTCATCCACATATCTCCACCATATTTTCGGAGTAGGGTTAAATGTATTGAGGGCACTATTTTCCCAGCTGTCCATAAATATGTATTTTCGGAGTAGGGTTAAATGTATTGAGTTCTTGCCGCGGTCCTTCATCTTGTCGCCAAGTTAGCATAAGTTGCTCTAGAATGATGCCGATTGCCCGATTCAATGCTGTCCTCAGACCAACAGTCCTCAATGTTCTGAGGTCCATGTCTTACAGTCCCTCACCAGCCGTCGTCTCATTTATGGTTCCATGCAGTCAGTTCCACGTATCTGCTTTACGAAAGGATATCGATCAAGCAGCGAAGTATATTGGAGCTGGCGCAGCCACAGTTGGAGCTGCTGGATCAGGTGCTGGATTGGGTCAGTGTTCGGGAACTTGGCAATGGCATATGCAAGAAATCCTAGTCACTAAGATCACTAAAGGCCAAAAACAAAATAAAAATAATTGTGAAACTAGTAATAATAACATAAATAAGAAAGAATATAAGTCATCCACAGTTATACCATACAAAGAGGGGACATCTGAGACACTACGTAGGATTCTGAATAAAATAGGAATTAGGGTGGCATTTAAACCTACAAACTCACTCAGGGACAAGCTCTGTAGGTTAAAGGACCCAGTTGACCCAATTAGACAAAATAATATTATTTACAAAATACCATGCAATGACTGTGAGGTCAACTACATAGGTCAAACTAGTAGGTCAGGGGTAGTCAGATTGTCAGAGCATAAGAATTTAGCTAAGGTAAGAATGGTTGACCCCGAGAAGATAAGTAATTTAGAAAAAAGCTCAGCAATTGCAATGCATGCGCTAACACACAACCACACAATAGGGTGGGAGAGGGTTAAAATTCTTAAAAGTAATCTAGGTAGGTGGAGAGAGAGGTTGATTACTGAATCCTTGTTCATCGAGTCTACACCCAACACATGCAATAGGAATGACTCGTCACTCATACCTGAAATATGGAAAATACTATTACCAATCAAATCAAGTGAAAATCAAGAGAAAAACAATGGAACTATATAAATGAATTTAGGAAGTCGTGTGATTACCTTGATATGATTATGAGCAATAAATTGTGCTCGAAACGTCATCAGTAAACATTACTGTATAACACTGTGAGACTTTATCAAAACAAAATTTACCCATAATGGAGTTACACTCTACCACAGTGCACAAGTTTTATTCTTATATTAACAGTACCCACATTGTTTGATTCATATGCTGTAGTAACGTAAATGAAAACTGTTCAAGAAGAGTTCTCGAAAAATTGGTGACCAGTCATTATTTTATTATTGTTTGTTTACAGAAAGTTGGGAAATATTAGGACATGACCTCTGATTAGTAGACACAAGTTAATCATGTTTCCCTCATTTTTTCATGCGCTGTCGATGAGAACGAAGCCACAATTGAATCAATAAAGTGGGACTGAATGTCTAATACCTTATTATTATGGCGAATCTCTCTCGTATATGGAAATGATGCTTTAGATTAGATGATTTGGAGATGTTCACAATTTTATCCGAGTTAAGTGGGGAAAGCGTTTGTGCATTGTGTACATAAATAACTGTGTGATTATGTCCTATTTACATGATGTCAGTAACTAGTTTTTCAAACTGGAATACTTGGTAGTCTAAATAAGTTTGATAATATAAGGGTATATGATGCTTCTAATTTAAATATCATTTGACCTCAGTTTAGAGTATTTTACAGTTTACATTTAACGGCCAATCGCCGTGATGTTACTGACGGGTTTATTCCTTACACTACTGTAACGACTTTTTTATGGTCGTCATAAATACTTATTTTAGTAATTGTTGTAAGTGGAACTCACAGTAGAAGTGGGTGAGAAAAGGCATCCTAACGCCTGGTCAACTCATTAACAAAGATAGGGAGTCTGTGGTTGAGATAGTAATTTAAGCATGATAAAACTGGTGAATAATTTTGTTTACACTGTGCAAAGATGCATAAAAAGCTAATTAGTTTAACATTACCCCATTGTAATTTATCATCTATATTCTGCTACATAAGTCTGATAGAAATATTCATCCTATATCATTATTCAAAAGAATATTATTTCATGAATTTAATGTGTCAAGCTGATCACACATTCACTTCATTTCATTTTCACAATTCGTCTATGTAATATTTTTGTCACTTATATGACTATCACCAGTTAGGATAATGAAGAATACAGTTCAAAAGTCATACAAACATTATTATTTATCCAATCAACACACGGATCTAGAACATAAAATTTGCGTAGATACACAGTGAAACATGAAGGTTCACAACAGGATAGTTCTGAACATTTTTAGTGCTTTTACTTCCTGGTTGATCTAAGCTTTGACCCATACTTTTATCCAGCTTCTATTAATAGAATTTGTCACTAGTTGACTGATTAACGAATTCATTTACTGCATCTGAATACACAGTAATTTTCTCATGTCGAAGCCTACATTGATTAGGAAAAAGAGATGAAGCCATTTCCGCACGAAAAGAGACAACGAAAACAAAGTGACAAAGAGCAGAACCTAAAAAATTTTTTTTAATAATATCCGTCAGTGTGGTCGTTTGATAACTACTTTGGAAACATTAGGGCCACATGTCCAGGAAATACAGCAAAGTTTTATTGACTGTTAAGCTACTGACATCACATGTCACCACTTAAGGTAACAGCACACACACACGTGTGGTTGTCAATACACAATACACATTATAAACGAATAAATTTTCAAATGAACGCACAATGTAGTGAGAATAAGGTCATATATATATCAGACACATATTGAAAAACATTAACAATTAAAAAAACAATTAAATATAAGGACTTAATCAACAAAAGAGACAGCTTTTGAATACGTGCGCATCAAGTGAAAATTTAGATGATATGATGGTGGGGAGGAAGCTTGTAGCCACGGCAACAAAGAAGCTTACGGAGATAAAAATAATAGTAATTTTCTCTTTCTCATCTTCTTCTTAATATTACTACTATTACTAAGACACGCTAGTCACTCGAAAAACCTGCGTAATAAAACGCCGTATAAAACTACTCTCAAATTCATAAATATTACCTATTAAAAAGATAGCACACATAATAAAAAAATACAATGTAGGAGTAAAAAAATTACCGCAAACAAAAAAAACACACAGAAAATCATTCTACGAATAAAACGAAGTTAAGCAAAAAAAAATAAATGACAGAGGAAACGACGCAAAGTAAACTAAACAGAATTCGTGCAAATTGGGAGTCGTCAGCTGGATGTGCCTGCATTCCGAAGTGAGTGATGATGTTCCCACCGAGGCTCGAACCCAGTGGCCATAGTTTGAAACGCCAAAGCGTTATCCAGTAGACCACTCGGGCGACGACAGCCACCTCTTGTCCAACGGGTCATATTAATTATTTAATTCAATTTTACATTTTCCCGTCGATTGATTGGACCGAAGTGCTCGGTGTCAGGTTGACATGTCGGCTTCTTGTGCAGATGCTTCGACGATGTCTGGGCGTGTAATTAGAAGTGAATTGGTGGATGGTGACTGGCAGTGGAATCGAGGATTCGCATTTCGTCCTATTTGGGAGTCGTCAGCTGGATGTGCCTGCATTCCGAAGTGAGTGATGATGTTCCCACCGAGGCTCGAACCCAGTGGCCATAGTTTGAAACGCCAAAGCGTTATCCAGTAGACCACTCGGGCGACGACAGCCACCTCTTGTCCAACGGGTCATATTAATTATTTAATTCAATTTTACATTTTCCCGTCGATTGATTGGACCGAAGTGCTCGGTGTCAGGTTGACATGTCGGCTTCTTGTGCAGATGCTTCGACGATGTCTGGGCGTGTAATTAGAAGTGAATTGGTGGATGGTGACTGGCAGTGGAATCGAGGATTCGCATTTCGTCCTATTTGGGAGTCGTCAGCTGGATGTGCCTGCATTCCGAAGTGAGTGATGATGTTCCCACCGAGGCTCGAACCCAGTGGCCATAGTTTGAAACGCCAAAGCGTTATCCAGTAGACCACTCGGGCGACGACAGCCACCTCTTGTCCAACGGGTCATATTAATTATTTAATTCAATTTTACATTTTCCCGTCGATTGATTGGACCGAAGTGCTCGGTGTCAGGTTGACATGTCGGCTTCTTGTGCAGATGCTTCGACGATGTCTGGGCGTGTAATTAGAAGTGAATTGGTGGATGGTGACTGGCAGTGGAATCGAGGATTCGCATTTCGTCCTATTTGGGAGTCGTCAGCTGGATGTGCCTGCATTCCGAAGTGAGTGATGATGTTCCCACCGAGGCTCGAACCCAGTGGCCATAGTTTGAAACGCCAAAGCGTTATCCAGTAGACCACTCGGGCGACGACAGCCACCTCTTGTCCAACGGGTCATATTAATTATTTAATTCAATTTTACATTTTCCCGTCGATTGATTGGACCGAAGTGCTCGGTGTCAGGTTGACATGTCGGCTTCTTGTGCAGATGCTTCGACGATGTCTGGGCGTGTAATTAGAAGTGAATTGGTGGATGGTGACTGGCAGTGGAATCGAGGATTCGCATTTCGTCCTATTTGGGAGTCGTCAGCTGGATGTGCCTGCATTCCGAAGTGAGTGATGATGTTCCCACCGAGGCTCGAACCCAGTGGCCATAGTTTGAAACGCCAAAGCGTTATCCAGTAGACCACTCGGGCGACGACAGCCACCTCTTGTCCAACGGGTCATATTAATTATTTAATTCAATTTTACATTTTCCCGTCGATTGATTGGACCGAAGTGCTCGGTGTCAGGTTGACATGTCGGCTTCTTGTGCAGATGCTTCGACGATGTCTGGGCGTGTAATTAGAAGTGAATTGGTGGATGGTGACTGGCAGTGGAATCGAGGATTCGCATTTCGTCCTATTTGGGAGTCGTCAGCTGGATGTGCCTGCATTCCGAAGTGAGTGATGATGTTCCCACCGAGGCTCGAACCCAGTGGCCATAGTTTGAAACGCCAAAGCGTTATCCAGTAGACCACTCGGGCGACGACAGCCACCTCTTGTCCAACGGGTCATATTAATTATTTAATTCAATTTTACATTTTCCCGTCGATTGATTGGACCGAAGTGCTCGGTGTCAGGTTGACATGTCGGCTTCTTGTGCAGATGCTTCGACGATGTCTGGGCGTGTAATTAGAAGTGAATTGGTGGATGGTGACTAGCAGTGGAATCGAGGATTCGCATTTCGTCCTATTTGGGAGTCGTCAGCTGGATGTGCCTGCATTCCGAAGTGAGTGATGATGTTCCCACCGAGGCTCGAACCCAGTGGCCATAGTTTGAAACGCCAAAGCGTTATCCAGTAGACCACTCGGGCGACGACAGCCACCTCTTGTCCAACGGGTCATATTAATTATTTAATTCAATTTTACATTTTCCCGTCGATTGATTGGACCGAAGTGCTCGGTGTCAGGTTGACATGTCGGCTTCTTGTGCAGATGCTTCGACGATGTCTGGGCGTGTAATTAGAAGTGAATTGGTGGATGGTGACTGGCAGTGGAATCGAGGATTCGCATTTCGTCCTATTTGGGAGTCGTCAGCTGGATGTGCCTGCATTCCGAAGTGAGTGATGATGTTCCCACCGAGGCTCGAACCCAGTGGCCATAGTTTGAAACGCCAAAGCGTTATCCAGTAGACCACTCGGGCGACGACAGCCACCTCTTGTCCAACGGGTCATATTAATTATTTAATTCAATTTTACATTTTCCCGTCGATTGATTGGACCGAAGTGCTCGGTGTCAGGTTGACATGTCGGCTTCTTGTGCAGATGCTTCGACGATGTCTGGGCGTGTAATTAGAAGTGAATTGGTGGATGGTGACTGGCAGTGGAATCGAGGATTCGCATTTCGTCCTATTTGGGAGTCGTCAGCTGGATGTGCCTGCATTCCGAAGTGAGTGATGATGTTCCCACCGAGGCTCGAACCCAGTGGCCATAGTTTGAAACGCCAAAGCGTTATCCAGTAGACCACTCGGGCGACGACAGCCACCTCTTGTCCAACGGGTCATATTAATTATTTAATTCAATTTTACATTTTCCCGTCGATTGATTGGACCGAAGTGCTCGGTGTCAGGTTGACATGTCGGCTTCTTGTGCAGATGCTTCGACGATGTCTGGGCGTGTAATTAGAAGTGAATTGGTGGATGGTGACTAGCAGTGGAATCGAGGATTCGCATTTCGTCCTATTTGGGAGTCGTCAGCTGGATGTGCCTGCATTCCGAAGTGAGTGATGATGTTCCCACCGAGGCTCGAACCCAGTGGCCATAGTTTCAAACGCCAAAGCGTTATCCAGTAGACCACTCGGGCGACGACAGCCACCTCTTGTCCAACGGGTCATATTAATTATTTAATTCAATTTTACATTTTCCCGTCGATTGATTGGACCGAAGTGCTCGGTGTCAGGTTGACATGTCGGCTTCTTGTGCAGATGCTTCGACGATGTCTGGGCGTGTAATTAGAAGTGAATTGGTGGATGGTGACTAGCAGTGGAATCGAGGATTCGCATTTCGTCCTATTTGGGAGTCGTCAGCTGGATGTGCCTGCATTCCGAAGTGAGTGATGATGTTCCCACCGAGGCTCGAACCCAGTGGCCATAGTTTGAAACGCCAAAGCGTTATCCAGTAGACCACTCGGGCGACGACAGCCACCTCTTGTCCAACGGGTCATATTAATTATTTAATTCAATTTTACATTTTCCCGTCGATTGATTGGACCGAAGTGCTCGGTGTCAGGTTGACATGTCGGCTTCTTGTGCAGATGCTTCGACGATGTCTGGGCGTGTAATTAGAAGTGAATTGGTGGATGGTGACTAGCAGTGGAATCGAGGATTCGCATTTCGTCCTATTTGGGAGTCGTCAGCTGGATGTGCCTGCATTCCGAAGTGAGTGATGATGTTCCCACCGAGGCTCGAACCCAGTGGCCATAGTTTCAAACGCCAAAGCGTTATCCAGTAGACCACTCGGGCGACGACAGCCACCTCTTGTCCAACGGGTCATATTAATTATTTAATTCAATTTTACATTTTCCCGTCGATTGATTGGACCGAAGTGCTCGGTGTCAGGTTGACATGTCGGCTTCTTGTGCAGATGCTTCGACGATGTCTGGGCGTGTAATTAGAAGTGAATTGGTGGATGGTGACTAGCAGTGGAATCGAGGATTCGCATTTCGTCCTATTTGGGAGTCGTCAGCTGGATGTGCCTGCATTCCGAAGTGAGTGATGATGTTCCCACCGAGGCTCGAACCCAGTGGCCATAGTTTCAAACGCCAAAGCGTTATCCAGTAGACCACTCGGGCGACGACAGCCACCTCTTGTCCAACGGGTCATATTAATTATTTAATTCAATTTTACATTTTCCCGTCGATTGATTGGACCGAAGTGCTCGGTGTCAGGTTGACATGTCGGCTTCTTGTGCAGATGCTTCGACGATGTCTGGGCGTGTAATTAGAAGTGAATTGGTGGATGGTGACTGGCAGTGGAATCGAGGATTCGCATTTCGTCCTATTTGGGAGTCGTCAGCTGGATGTGCCTGCATTCCGAAGTGAGTGATGATGTTCCCACCGAGGCTCGAACCCAGTGGCCATAGTTTGAAACGCCAAAGCGTTATCCAGTAGACCACTCGGGCGACGACAGCCACCTCTTGTCCAACGGGTCATATTAATTATTTAATTCAATTTTACATTTTCCCGTCGATTGATTGGACCGAAGTGCTCGGTGTCAGGTTGACATGTCGGCTTCTTGTGCAGATGCTTCGACGATGTCTGGGCGTGTAATTAGAAGTGAATTGGTGGATGGTGACTAGCAGTGGAATCGAGGATTCGCATTTCGTCCTATTTGGGAGTCGTCAGCTGGATGTGCCTGCATTCCGAAGTGAGTGATGATGTTCCCACCGAGGCTCGAACCCAGTGGCCATAGTTTGAAACGCCAAAGCGTTATCCAGTAGACCACTCGGGCGACGACAGCCACCTCTTGTCCAACGGGTCATATTAATTATTTAATTCAATTTTACATTTTCCCGTCGATTGATTGGACCGAAGTGCTCGGTGTCAGGTTGACATGTCGGCTTCTTGTGCAGATGCTTCGACGATGTCTGGGCGTGTAATTAGAAGTGAATTGGTGGATGGTGACTAGCAGTGGAATCGAGGATTCGCATTTCGTCCTATTTGGGAGTCGTCAGCTGGATGTGCCTGCATTCCGAAGTGAGTGATGATGTTCCCACCGAGGCTCGAACCCAGTGGCCATAGTTTCAAACGCCAAAGCGTTATCCAGTAGACCACTCGGGCGACGACAGCCACCTCTTGTCCAACGGGTCATATTAATTATTTAATTCAATTTTACATTTTCCCGTCGATTGATTGGACCGAAGTGCTCGGTGTCAGGTTGACATGTCGGCTTCTTGTGCAGATGCTTCGACGATGTCTGGGCGTGTAATTAGAAGTGAATTGGTGGATGGTGACTGGCAGTGGAATCGAGGATTCGCATTTCGTCCTATTTGGGAGTCGTCAGCTGGATGTGCCTGCATTCCGAAGTGAGTGATGATGTTCCCACCGAGGCTCGAACCCAGTGGCCATAGTTTGAAACGCCAAAGCGTTATCCAGTAGACCACTCGGGCGACGACAGCCACCTCTTGTCCAACGGGTCATATTAATTATTTAATTCAATTTTACATTTTCCCGTCGATTGATTGGACCGAAGTGCTCGGTGTCAGGTTGACATGTCGGCTTCTTGTGCAGATGCTTCGACGATGTCTGGGCGTGTAATTAGAAGTGAATTGGTGGATGGTGACTGGCAGTGGAATCGAGGATTCGCATTTCGTCCTATTTGGGAGTCGTCAGCTGGATGTGCCTGCATTCCGAAGTGAGTGATGATGTTCCCACCGAGGCTCGAACCCAGTGGCCATAGTTTCAAACGCCAAAGCGTTATCCAGTAGACCACTCGGGCGACGACAGCCACCTCTTGTCCAACGGGTCATATTAATTATTTAATTCAATTTTACATTTTCCCGTCGATTGATTGGACCGAAGTGCTCGGTGTCAGGTTGACATGTCGGCTTCTTGTGCAGATGCTTCGACGATGTCTGGGCGTGTAATTAGAAGTGAATTGGTGGATGGTGACTAGCAGTGGAATCGAGGATTCGCATTTCGTCCTATTTGGGAGTCGTCAGCTGGATGTGCCTGCATTCCGAAGTGAGTGATGATGTTCCCACCGAGGCTCGAACCCAGTGGCCATAGTTTCAAACGCCAAAGCGTTATCCAGTAGACCACTCGGGCGACGACAGCCACCTCTTGTCCAACGGGTCATATTAATTATTTAATTCAATTTTACATTTTCCCGTCGATTGATTGGACCGAAGTGCTCGGTGTCAGGTTGACATGTCGGCTTCTTGTGCAGATGCTTCGACGATGTCTGGGCGTGTAATTAGAAGTGAATTGGTGGATGGTGACTAGCAGTGGAATCGAGGATTCGCATTTCGTCCTATTTGGGAGTCGTCAGCTGGATGTGCCTGCATTCCGAAGTGAGTGATGATGTTCCCACCGAGGCTCGAACCCAGTGGCCATAGTTTGAAACGCCAAAGCGTTATCCAGTAGACCACTCGGGCGACGACAGCCACCTCTTGTCCAACGGGTCATATTAATTATTTAATTCAATTTTACATTTTCCCGTCGATTGATTGGACCGAAGTGCTCGGTGTCAGGTTGACATGTCGGCTTCTTGTGCAGATGCTTCGACGATGTCTGGGCGTGTAATTAGAAGTGAATTGGTGGATGGTGACTGGCAGTGGAATCGAGGATTCGCATTTCGTCCTATTTGGGAGTCGTCAGCTGGATGTGCCTGCATTCCGAAGTGAGTGATGATGTTCCCACCGAGGCTCGAACCCAGTGGCCATAGTTTGAAACGCCAAAGCGTTATCCAGTAGACCACTCGGGCGACGACAGCCACCTCTTGTCCAACGGGTCATATTAATTATTTAATTCAATTTTACATTTTCCCGTCGATTGATTGGACCGAAGTGCTCGGTGTCAGGTTGACATGTCGGCTTCTTGTGCAGATGCTTCGACGATGTCTGGGCGTGTAATTAGAAGTGAATTGGTGGATGGTGACTGGCAGTGGAATCGAGGATTCGCATTTCGTCCTATTTGGGAGTCGTCAGCTGGATGTGCCTGCATTCCGAAGTGAGTGATGATGTTCCCACCGAGGCTCGAACCCAGTGGCCATAGTTTGAAACGCCAAAGCGTTATCCAGTAGACCACTCGGGCGACGACAGCCACCTCTTGTCCAACGGGTCATATTAATTATTTAATTCAATTTTACATTTTCCCGTCGATTGATTGGACCGAAGTGCTCGGTGTCAGGTTGACATGTCGGCTTCTTGTGCAGATGCTTCGACGATGTCTGGGCGTGTAATTAGAAGTGAATTGGTGGATGGTGACTGGCAGTGGAATCGAGGATTCGCATTTCGTCCTATTTGGGAGTCGTCAGCTGGATGTGCCTGCATTCCGAAGTGAGTGATGATGTTCCCACCGAGGCTCGAACCCAGTGGCCATAGTTTGAAACGCCAAAGCGTTATCCAGTAGACCACTCGGGCGACGACAGCCACCTCTTGTCCAACGGGTCATATTAATTATTTAATTCAATTTTACATTTTCCCGTCGATTGATTGGACCGAAGTGCTCGGTGTCAGGTTGACATGTCGGCTTCTTGTGCAGATGCTTCGACGATGTCTGGGCGTGTAATTAGAAGTGAATTGGTGGATGGTGACTGGCAGTGGAATCGAGGATTCGCATTTCGTCCTATTTGGGAGTCGTCAGCTGGATGTGCCTGCATTCCGAAGTGAGTGATGATGTTCCCACCGAGGCTCGAACCCAGTGGCCATAGTTTGAAACGCCAAAGCGTTATCCAGTAGACCACTCGGGCGACGACAGCCACCTCTTGTCCAACGGGTCATATTAATTATTTAATTCAATTTTACATTTTCCCGTCGATTGATTGGACCGAAGTGCTCGGTGTCAGGTTGACATGTCGGCTTCTTGTGCAGATGCTTCGACGATGTCTGGGCGTGTAATTAGAAGTGAATTGGTGGATGGTGACTAGCAGTGGAATCGAGGATTCGCATTTCGTCCTATTTGGGAGTCGTCAGCTGGATGTGCCTGCATTCCGAAGTGAGTGATGATGTTCCCACCGAGGCTCGAACCCAGTGGCCATAGTTTCAAACGCCAAAGCGTTATCCAGTAGACCACTCGGGCGACGACAGCCACCTCTTGTCCAACGGGTCATATTAATTATTTAATTCAATTTTACATTTTCCCGTCGATTGATTGGACCGAAGTGCTCGGTGTCAGGTTGACATGTCGGCTTCTTGTGCAGATGCTTCGACGATGTCTGGGCGTGTAATTAGAAGTGAATTGGTGGATGGTGACTGGCAGTGGAATCGAGGATTCGCATTTCGTCCTATTTGGGAGTCGTCAGCTGGATGTGCCTGCATTCCGAAGTGAGTGATGATGTTCCCACCGAGGCTCGAACCCAGTGGCCATAGTTTCAAACGCCAAAGCGTTATCCAGTAGACCACTCGGGCGACGACAGCCACCTCTTGTCCAACGGGTCATATTAATTATTTAATTCAATTTTACATTTTCCCGTCGATTGATTGGACCGAAGTGCTCGGTGTCAGGTTGACATGTCGGCTTCTTGTGCAGATGCTTCGACGATGTCTGGGCGTGTAATTAGAAGTGAATTGGTGGATGGTGACTGGCAGTGGAATCGAGGATTCGCATTTCGTCCTATTTGGGAGTCGTCAGCTGGATGTGCCTGCATTCCGAAGTGAGTGATGATGTTCCCACCGAGGCTCGAACCCAGTGGCCATAGTTTGAAACGCCAAAGCGTTATCCAGTAGACCACTCGGGCGACGACAGCCACCTCTTGTCCAACGGGTCATATTAATTATTTAATTCAATTTTACATTTTCCCGTCGATTGATTGGACCGAAGTGCTCGGTGTCAGGTTGACATGTCGGCTTCTTGTGCAGATGCTTCGACGATGTCTGGGCGTGTAATTAGAAGTGAATTGGTGGATGGTGACTGGCAGTGGAATCGAGGATTCGCATTTCGTCCTATTTGGGAGTCGTCAGCTGGATGTGCCTGCATTCCGAAGTGAGTGATGATGTTCCCACCGAGGCTCGAACCCAGTGGCCATAGTTTGAAACGCCAAAGCGTTATCCAGTAGACCACTCGGGCGACGACAGCCACCTCTTGTCCAACGGGTCATATTAATTATTTAATTCAATTTTACATTTTCCCGTCGATTGATTGGACCGAAGTGCTCGGTGTCAGGTTGACATGTCGGCTTCTTGTGCAGATGCTTCGACGATGTCTGGGCGTGTAATTAGAAGTGAATTGGTGGATGGTGACTGGCAGTGGAATCGAGGATTCGCATTTCGTCCTATTTGGGAGTCGTCAGCTGGATGTGCCTGCATTCCGAAGTGAGTGATGATGTTCCCACCGAGGCTCGAACCCAGTGGCCATAGTTTGAAACGCCAAAGCGTTATCCAGTAGACCACTCGGGCGACGACAGCCACCTCTTGTCCAACGGGTCATATTAATTATTTAATTCAATTTTACATTTTCCCGTCGATTGATTGGACCGAAGTGCTCGGTGTCAGGTTGACATGTCGGCTTCTTGTGCAGATGCTTCGACGATGTCTGGGCGTGTAATTAGAAGTGAATTGGTGGATGGTGACTGGCAGTGGAATCGAGGATTCGCATTTCGTCCTATTTGGGAGTCGTCAGCTGGATGTGCCTGCATTCCGAAGTGAGTGATGATGTTCCCACCGAGGCTCGAACCCAGTGGCCATAGTTTGAAACGCCAAAGCGTTATCCAGTAGACCACTCGGGCGACGACAGCCACCTCTTGTCCAACGGGTCATATTAATTATTTAATTCAATTTTACATTTTCCCGTCGATTGATTGGACCGAAGTGCTCGGTGTCAGGTTGACATGTCGGCTTCTTGTGCAGATGCTTCGACGATGTCTGGGCGTGTAATTAGAAGTGAATTGGTGGATGGTGACTGGCAGTGGAATCGAGGATTCGCATTTCGTCCTATTTGGGAGTCGTCAGCTGGATGTGCCTGCATTCCGAAGTGAGTGATGATGTTCCCACCGAGGCTCGAACCCAGTGGCCATAGTTTGAAACGCCAAAGCGTTATCCAGTAGACCACTCGGGCGACGACAGCCACCTCTTGTCCAACGGGTCATATTAATTATTTAATTCAATTTTACATTTTCCCGTCGATTGATTGGACCGAAGTGCTCGGTGTCAGGTTGACATGTCGGCTTCTTGTGCAGATGCTTCGACGATGTCTGGGCGTGTAATTAGAAGTGAATTGGTGGATGGTGACTGGCAGTGGAATCGAGGATTCGCATTTCGTCCTATTTGGGAGTCGTCAGCTGGATGTGCCTGCATTCCGAAGTGAGTGATGATGTTCCCACCGAGGCTCGAACCCAGTGGCCATAGTTTGAAACGCCAAAGCGTTATCCAGTAGACCACTCGGGCGACGACAGCCACCTCTTGTCCAACGGGTCATATTAATTATTTAATTCAATTTTACATTTTCCCGTCGATTGATTGGACCGAAGTGCTCGGTGTCAGGTTGACATGTCGGCTTCTTGTGCAGATGCTTCGACGATGTCTGGGCGTGTAATTAGAAGTGAATTGGTGGATGGTGACTGGCAGTGGAATCGAGGATTCGCATTTCGTCCTATTTGGGAGTCGTCAGCTGGATGTGCCTGCATTCCGAAGTGAGTGATGATGTTCCCACCGAGGCTCGAACCCAGTGGCCATAGTTTGAAACGCCAAAGCGTTATCCAGTAGACCACTCGGGCGACGACAGCCACCTCTTGTCCAACGGGTCATATTAATTATTTAATTCAATTTTACATTTTCCCGTCGATTGATTGGACCGAAGTGCTCGGTGTCAGGTTGACATGTCGGCTTCTTGTGCAGATGCTTCGACGATGTCTGGGCGTGTAATTAGAAGTGAATTGGTGGATGGTGACTGGCAGTGGAATCGAGGATTCGCATTTCGTCCTATTTGGGAGTCGTCAGCTGGATGTGCCTGCATTCCGAAGTGAGTGATGATGTTCCCACCGAGGCTCGAACCCAGTGGCCATAGTTTGAAACGCCAAAGCGTTATCCAGTAGACCACTCGGGCGACGACAGCCACCTCTTGTCCAACGGGTCATATTAATTATTTAATTCAATTTTACATTTTCCCGTCGATTGATTGGACCGAAGTGCTCGGTGTCAGGTTGACATGTCGGCTTCTTGTGCAGATGCTTCGACGATGTCTGGGCGTGTAATTAGAAGTGAATTGGTGGATGGTGACTGGCAGTGGAATCGAGGATTCGCATTTCGTCCTATTTGGGAGTCGTCAGCTGGATGTGCCTGCATTCCGAAGTGAGTGATGATGTTCCCACCGAGGCTCGAACCCAGTGGCCATAGTTTGAAACGCCAAAGCGTTATCCAGTAGACCACTCGGGCGACGACAGCCACCTCTTGTCCAACGGGTCATATTAATTATTTAATTCAATTTTACATTTTCCCGTCGATTGATTGGACCGAAGTGCTCGGTGTCAGGTTGACATGTCGGCTTCTTGTGCAGATGCTTCGACGATGTCTGGGCGTGTAATTAGAAGTGAATTGGTGGATGGTGACTGGCAGTGGAATCGAGGATTCGCATTTCGTCCTATTTGGGAGTCGTCAGCTGGATGTGCCTGCATTCCGAAGTGAGTGATGATGTTCCCACCGAGGCTCGAACCCAGTGGCCATAGTTTGAAACGCCAAAGCGTTATCCAGTAGACCACTCGGGCGACGACAGCCACCTCTTGTCCAACGGGTCATATTAATTATTTAATTCAATTTTACATTTTCCCGTCGATTGATTGGACCGAAGTGCTCGGTGTCAGGTTGACATGTCGGCTTCTTGTGCAGATGCTTCGACGATGTCTGGGCGTGTAATTAGAAGTGAATTGGTGGATGGTGACTGGCAGTGGAATCGAGGATTCGCATTTCGTCCTATTTGGGAGTCGTCAGCTGGATGTGCCTGCATTCCGAAGTGAGTGATGATGTTCCCACCGAGGCTCGAACCCAGTGGCCATAGTTTGAAACGCCAAAGCGTTATCCAGTAGACCACTCGGGCGACGACAGCCACCTCTTGTCCAACGGGTCATATTAATTATTTAATTCAATTTTACATTTTCCCGTCGATTGATTGGACCGAAGTGCTCGGTGTCAGGTTGACATGTCGGCTTCTTGTGCAGATGCTTCGACGATGTCTGGGCGTGTAATTAGAAGTGAATTGGTGGATGGTGACTGGCAGTGGAATCGAGGATTCGCATTTCGTCCTATTTGGGAGTCGTCAGCTGGATGTGCCTGCATTCCGAAGTGAGTGATGATGTTCCCACCGAGGCTCGAACCCAGTGGCCATAGTTTGAAACGCCAAAGCGTTATCCAGTAGACCACTCGGGCGACGACAGCCACCTCTTGTCCAACGGGTCATATTAATTATTTAATTCAATTTTACATTTTCCCGTCGATTGATTGGACCGAAGTGCTCGGTGTCAGGTTGACATGTCGGCTTCTTGTGCAGATGCTTCGACGATGTCTGGGCGTGTAATTAGAAGTGAATTGGTGGATGGTGACTGGCAGTGGAATCGAGGATTCGCATTTCGTCCTATTTGGGAGTCGTCAGCTGGATGTGCCTGCATTCCGAAGTGAGTGATGATGTTCCCACCGAGGCTCGAACCCAGTGGCCATAGTTTGAAACGCCAAAGCGTTATCCAGTAGACCACTCGGGCGACGACAGCCACCTCTTGTCCAACGGGTCATATTAATTATTTAATTCAATTTTACATTTTCCCGTCGATTGATTGGACCGAAGTGCTCGGTGTCAGGTTGACATGTCGGCTTCTTGTGCAGATGCTTCGACGATGTCTGGGCGTGTAATTAGAAGTGAATTGGTGGATGGTGACTGGCAGTGGAATCGAGGATTCGCATTTCGTCCTATTTGGGAGTCGTCAGCTGGATGTGCCTGCATTCCGAAGTGAGTGATGATGTTCCCACCGAGGCTCGAACCCAGTGGCCATAGTTTGAAACGCCAAAGCGTTATCCAGTAGACCACTCGGGCGACGACAGCCACCTCTTGTCCAACGGGTCATATTAATTATTTAATTCAATTTTACATTTTCCCGTCGATTGATTGGACCGAAGTGCTCGGTGTCAGGTTGACATGTCGGCTTCTTGTGCAGATGCTTCGACGATGTCTGGGCGTGTAATTAGAAGTGAATTGGTGGATGGTGACTGGCAGTGGAATCGAGGATTCGCATTTCGTCCTATTTGGGAGTCGTCAGCTGGATGTGCCTGCATTCCGAAGTGAGTGATGATGTTCCCACCGAGGCTCGAACCCAGTGGCCATAGTTTGAAACGCCAAAGCGTTATCCAGTAGACCACTCGGGCGACGACAGCCACCTCTTGTCCAACGGGTCATATTAATTATTTAATTCAATTTTACATTTTCCCGTCGATTGATTGGACCGAAGTGCTCGGTGTCAGGTTGACATGTCGGCTTCTTGTGCAGATGCTTCGACGATGTCTGGGCGTGTAATTAGAAGTGAATTGGTGGATGGTGACTGGCAGTGGAATCGAGGATTCGCATTTCGTCCTATTTGGGAGTCGTCAGCTGGATGTGCCTGCATTCCGAAGTGAGTGATGATGTTCCCACCGAGGCTCGAACCCAGTGGCCATAGTTTGAAACGCCAAAGCGTTATCCAGTAGACCACTCGGGCGACGACAGCCACCTCTTGTCCAACGGGTCATATTAATTATTTAATTCAATTTTACATTTTCCCGTCGATTGATTGGACCGAAGTGCTCGGTGTCAGGTTGACATGTCGGCTTCTTGTGCAGATGCTTCGACGATGTCTGGGCGTGTAATTAGAAGTGAATTGGTGGATGGTGACTGGCAGTGGAATCGAGGATTCGCATTTCGTCCTATTTGGGAGTCGTCAGCTGGATGTGCCTGCATTCCGAAGTGAGTGATGATGTTCCCACCGAGGCTCGAACCCAGTGGCCATAGTTTGAAACGCCAAAGCGTTATCCAGTAGACCACTCGGGCGACGACAGCCACCTCTTGTCCAACGGGTCATATTAATTATTTAATTCAATTTTACATTTTCCCGTCGATTGATTGGACCGAAGTGCTCGGTGTCAGGTTGACATGTCGGCTTCTTGTGCAGATGCTTCGACGATGTCTGGGCGTGTAATTAGAAGTGAATTGGTGGATGGTGACTGGCAGTGGAATCGAGGATTCGCATTTCGTCCTATTTGGGAGTCGTCAGCTGGATGTGCCTGCATTCCGAAGTGAGTGATGATGTTCCCACCGAGGCTCGAACCCAGTGGCCATAGTTTGAAACGCCAAAGCGTTATCCAGTAGACCACTCGGGCGACGACAGCCACCTCTTGTCCAACGGGTCATATTAATTATTTAATTCAATTTTACATTTTCCCGTCGATTGATTGGACCGAAGTGCTCGGTGTCAGGTTGACATGTCGGCTTCTTGTGCAGATGCTTCGACGATGTCTGGGCGTGTAATTAGA
Source organism: Trichobilharzia regenti (assembly GCA_944472135.2). Classification (NCBI taxonomy): domain Eukaryota; kingdom Metazoa; phylum Platyhelminthes; class Trematoda; order Strigeidida; family Schistosomatidae; genus Trichobilharzia; species Trichobilharzia regenti. The sequence goes on along the minus strand of CALYDD020000370.1, from coordinate 12,117 downwards.
AGTGAATTGGTGGATGGTGACTGGCAGTGGAATCGAGGATTCGCATTTCGTCCTATTTGGGAGTCGTCAGCTGGATGTGCCTGCATTCCGAAGTGAGTGATGATGTTCCCACCGAGGCTCGAACCCAGTGGCCATAGTTTGAAACGCCAAAGCGTTATCCAGTAGACCACTCGGGCGACGACAGCCACCTCTTGTCCAACGGGTCATATTAATTATTTAATTCAATTTTACATTTTCCCGTCGATTGATTGGACCGAAGTGCTCGGTGTCAGGTTGACATGTCGGCTTCTTGTGCAGATGCTTCGACGATGTCTGGGCGTGTAATTAGAAGTGAATTGGTGGATGGTGACTGGCAGTGGAATCGAGGATTCGCATTTCGTCCTATTTGGGAGTCGTCAGCTGGATGTGCCTGCATTCCGAAGTGAGTGATGATGTTCCCACCGAGGCTCGAACCCAGTGGCCATAGTTTGAAACGCCAAAGCGTTATCCAGTAGACCACTCGGGCGACGACAGCCACCTCTTGTCCAACGGGTCATATTAATTATTTAATTCAATTTTACATTTTCCCGTCGATTGATTGGACCGAAGTGCTCGGTGTCAGGTTGACATGTCGGCTTCTTGTGCAGATGCTTCGACGATGTCTGGGCGTGTAATTAGAAGTGAATTGGTGGATGGTGACTGGCAGTGGAATCGAGGATTCGCATTTCGTCCTATTTGGGAGTCGTCAGCTGGATGTGCCTGCATTCCGAAGTGAGTGATGATGTTCCCACCGAGGCTCGAACCCAGTGGCCATAGTTTGAAACGCCAAAGCGTTATCCAGTAGACCACTCGGGCGACGACAGCCACCTCTTGTCCAACGGGTCATATTAATTATTTAATTCAATTTTACATTTTCCCGTCGATTGATTGGACCGAAGTGCTCGGTGTCAGGTTGACATGTCGGCTTCTTGTGCAGATGCTTCGACGATGTCTGGGCGTGTAATTAGAAGTGAATTGGTGGATGGTGACTGGCAGTGGAATCGAGGATTCGCATTTCGTCCTATTTGGGAGTCGTCAGCTGGATGTGCCTGCATTCCGAAGTGAGTGATGATGTTCCCACCGAGGCTCGAACCCAGTGGCCATAGTTTGAAACGCCAAAGCGTTATCCAGTAGACCACTCGGGCGACGACAGCCACCTCTTGTCCAACGGGTCATATTAATTATTTAATTCAATTTTACATTTTCCCGTCGATTGATTGGACCGAAGTGCTCGGTGTCAGGTTGACATGTCGGCTTCTTGTGCAGATGCTTCGACGATGTCTGGGCGTGTAATTAGAAGTGAATTGGTGGATGGTGACTGGCAGTGGAATCGAGGATTCGCATTTCGTCCTATTTGGGAGTCGTCAGCTGGATGTGCCTGCATTCCGAAGTGAGTGATGATGTTCCCACCGAGGCTCGAACCCAGTGGCCATAGTTTGAAACGCCAAAGCGTTATCCAGTAGACCACTCGGGCGACGACAGCCACCTCTTGTCCAACGGGTCATATTAATTATTTAATTCAATTTTACATTTTCCCGTCGATTGATTGGACCGAAGTGCTCGGTGTCAGGTTGACATGTCGGCTTCTTGTGCAGATGCTTCGACGATGTCTGGGCGTGTAATTAGAAGTGAATTGGTGGATGGTGACTGGCAGTGGAATCGAGGATTCGCATTTCGTCCTATTTGGGAGTCGTCAGCTGGATGTGCCTGCATTCCGAAGTGAGTGATGATGTTCCCACCGAGGCTCGAACCCAGTGGCCATAGTTTGAAACGCCAAAGCGTTATCCAGTAGACCACTCGGGCGACGACAGCCACCTCTTGTCCAACGGGTCATATTAATTATTTAATTCAATTTTACATTTTCCCGTCGATTGATTGGACCGAAGTGCTCGGTGTCAGGTTGACATGTCGGCTTCTTGTGCAGATGCTTCGACGATGTCTGGGCGTGTAATTAGAAGTGAATTGGTGGATGGTGACTGGCAGTGGAATCGAGGATTCGCATTTCGTCCTATTTGGGAGTCGTCAGCTGGATGTGCCTGCATTCCGAAGTGAGTGATGATGTTCCCACCGAGGCTCGAACCCAGTGGCCATAGTTTGAAACGCCAAAGCGTTATCCAGTAGACCACTCGGGCGACGACAGCCACCTCTTGTCCAACGGGTCATATTAATTATTTAATTCAATTTTACATTTTCCCGTCGATTGATTGGACCGAAGTGCTCGGTGTCAGGTTGACATGTCGGCTTCTTGTGCAGATGCTTCGACGATGTCTGGGCGTGTAATTAGAAGTGAATTGGTGGATGGTGACTGGCAGTGGAATCGAGGATTCGCATTTCGTCCTATTTGGGAGTCGTCAGCTGGATGTGCCTGCATTCCGAAGTGAGTGATGATGTTCCCACCGAGGCTCGAACCCAGTGGCCATAGTTTGAAACGCCAAAGCGTTATCCAGTAGACCACTCGGGCGACGACAGCCACCTCTTGTCCAACGGGTCATATTAATTATTTAATTCAATTTTACATTTTCCCGTCGATTGATTGGACCGAAGTGCTCGGTGTCAGGTTGACATGTCGGCTTCTTGTGCAGATGCTTCGACGATGTCTGGGCGTGTAATTAGAAGTGAATTGGTGGATGGTGACTGGCAGTGGAATCGAGGATTCGCATTTCGTCCTATTTGGGAGTCGTCAGCTGGATGTGCCTGCATTCCGAAGTGAGTGATGATGTTCCCACCGAGGCTCGAACCCAGTGGCCATAGTTTGAAACGCCAAAGCGTTATCCAGTAGACCACTCGGGCGACGACAGCCACCTCTTGTCCAACGGGTCATATTAATTATTTAATTCAATTTTACATTTTCCCGTCGATTGATTGGACCGAAGTGCTCGGTGTCAGGTTGACATGTCGGCTTCTTGTGCAGATGCTTCGACGATGTCTGGGCGTGTAATTAGAAGTGAATTGGTGGATGGTGACTGGCAGTGGAATCGAGGATTCGCATTTCGTCCTATTTGGGAGTCGTCAGCTGGATGTGCCTGCATTCCGAAGTGAGTGATGATGTTCCCACCGAGGCTCGAACCCAGTGGCCATAGTTTGAAACGCCAAAGCGTTATCCAGTAGACCACTCGGGCGACGACAGCCACCTCTTGTCCAACGGGTCATATTAATTATTTAATTCAATTTTACATTTTCCCGTCGATTGATTGGACCGAAGTGCTCGGTGTCAGGTTGACATGTCGGCTTCTTGTGCAGATGCTTCGACGATGTCTGGGCGTGTAATTAGAAGTGAATTGGTGGATGGTGACTGGCAGTGGAATCGAGGATTCGCATTTCGTCCTATTTGGGAGTCGTCAGCTGGATGTGCCTGCATTCCGAAGTGAGTGATGATGTTCCCACCGAGGCTCGAACCCAGTGGCCATAGTTTGAAACGCCAAAGCGTTATCCAGTAGACCACTCGGGCGACGACAGCCACCTCTTGTCCAACGGGTCATATTAATTATTTAATTCAATTTTACATTTTCCCGTCGATTGATTGGACCGAAGTGCTCGGTGTCAGGTTGACATGTCGGCTTCTTGTGCAGATGCTTCGACGATGTCTGGGCGTGTAATTAGAAGTGAATTGGTGGATGGTGACTAGCAGTGGAATCGAGGATTCGCATTTCGTCCTATTTGGGAGTCGTCAGCTGGATGTGCCTGCATTCCGAAGTGAGTGATGATGTTCCCACCGAGGCTCGAACCCAGTGGCCATAGTTTGAAACGCCAAAGCGTTATCCAGTAGACCACTCGGGCGACGACAGCCACCTCTTGTCCAACGGGTCATATTAATTATTTAATTCAATTTTACATTTTCCCGTCGATTGATTGGACCGAAGTGCTCGGTGTCAGGTTGACATGTCGGCTTCTTGTGCAGATGCTTCGACGATGTCTGGGCGTGTAATTAGAAGTGAATTGGTGGATGGTGACTGGCAGTGGAATCGAGGATTCGCATTTCGTCCTATTTGGGAGTCGTCAGCTGGATGTGCCTGCATTCCGAAGTGAGTGATGATGTTCCCACCGAGGCTCGAACCCAGTGGCCATAGTTTCAAACGCCAAAGCGTTATCCAGTAGACCACTCGGGCGACGACAGCCACCTCTTGTCCAACGGGTCATATTAATTATTTAATTCAATTTTACATTTTCCCGTCGATTGATTGGACCGAAGTGCTCGGTGTCAGGTTGACATGTCGGCTTCTTGTGCAGATGCTTCGACGATGTCTGGGCGTGTAATTAGAAGTGAATTGGTGGATGGTGACTGGCAGTGGAATCGAGGATTCGCATTTCGTCCTATTTGGGAGTCGTCAGCTGGATGTGCCTGCATTCCGAAGTGAGTGATGATGTTCCCACCGAGGCTCGAACCCTGAACACTTCGGTCCAATCAATCGACGGGATAATCAAGAATTCATTTTAATAAGTAATAGGATATCTGTTATTATATCAAAATAAATTTTACTAACTTGATCATCGTTCTTCAGTTTGGGGTGGTTTCTTTTGTCGAGAAGGTGAATGTGTAAGTTAACAAAATCGAGTGTAGTATGTTTTATTTTATCAACTTGACAACCAAAAATATCCGCAGACTAACTAACGATGATCAAGTTAGTAAACTTTATTTTGATATAATAACAGATATACTATTACCTTTGATATTTGGTTTGAACGATCTTCATTGTTATTTTGACTTTCAATATGTCCTTTTAAGTTGAACTAAGTCTATATTTTTCTCACCCCGTAATTCTTTGTTATATATATGCTGAGATTTTGTGAATTCCGGTTTAATAATACTTTGAGAAAGCTATTAGCATTAAATAGCGAAACGTCAGTAAAAACAATCTCATTTTGTATTTTCATTCATTGGGAATTACAAAAACCTCTATTATAATGAATATCATATACCCAATGCCCAAATTTTTTCAAACCGTTAAAAGTGAACTTGGTTTGGACATGTACAATCTTAGTCAAATTATGTTATGATCCCGTAAGAGAACTTTCAGGGTGTTTTGCGTGGTTCCTATAAACACAATTAATTACTGAAATTCAAATAGCAGTCATTCGTCGTTTAACTGTTACTTATCTTTGTTTAATAAATACTCAGTTCTAGGTGAAATAAAACTTTTGTCTTGGCCAGTATGACTTGAGTCCAACTCACATCCAGCGAGTTATTTTTCTCAGTTGACCAGAACAGTATTTAACATTTATCGTTCGACAGATCTATCAGTCAGAAACTTAGGTGTAGATGACTCACACGATAACAGTCTTTTCAAATGAAAGCTATCTGACATACAATCAGAGGTTTACACTAAAAAGTTAGTTATGGTATTTTTTTTCACCAATGAAAACTTCGACGTTTAAAAATAGATGTCATCAGAATGTGATTGAAATTTAGTTTCCTTAAAACTGCAAGATTTCGACTAGAAATTAATAATTGTTTGCAGCCTCACCTTTGTGTAAAAAATCACCTTATAGATTTAAGATTACTCATTGAATAGAAGAATGTTGATTGTTTTCTGATTTTCATATAAAGTTGAATTTTTTGTGTTTTCGCTTGCCTACCACATGTTGCTCAATAGCTTATAATTAGAATGTCATAATTAAGCCTGTTATGGAAAGAATTTAATTACCCTGTGAAATTACAGTGTTTTTTGTCAATAGGCTTTGAGAAAAGTGGAATTACTGTTCTCTCAAGTAATGAGTACATGGGTTTACAGTTGTATGTGTGCGTATGACTTTTCATCTTAGACCTTGTTATCATTATTTTCTTTAAAAATAATACATTTCTGTGTTAACTGCATTGTGAAAGACTATATCTAATCAGCCTCAGTATGATTCTACATGCAATTGAAACTCATAGCTGGATAATCTGGATCACAAGCAAACAATGTAGCTCATGCAGTACCAACCTGTTATTAATTTTAGCACGTGATCATCAGAAAATTAAAAAAAAATTTCACCAGACCATTTAATTATAACTTTTTAAAGCAGTACACTCTAAAAACTGCAAATGAAAGCCATGGTTTACTTTTTCATTCATCATACATGAAGAATGAAGCCCTAAGTTGCACTCTTAACGTGAAAAACAAATACCAATAACAATGTGTGGACGATAGTCTGTCTGTCTCTGTCTGTTTTCGACATAGAACTTTGCACAAATGTCGAAAACAGACAGAGACAGACTATCGTCCACACATTGTTATAGGTATTTGTTTTTTCACGTTAAAAGTGGACGATAGTAGAATAGAATAAATTCTTTAATTTACCGGTCGACGAGATACAGACGACCAAACCAAGGATGTTGAAATTTATAGTTGTCATTCGCCTCTTATGTATCAAATTTTAATCGTCGATTGTCACTTTATCTGAGGACGTTCACTGTTGAGCTGTAGTCGAATATATGTCAATGTTCTGTAGTGATCCACCTAACGATACTGGCGATTGAATCAGTCACAAAATCCAATGGTTCACATATTCAAACTTTGTTTGAGTTCGGATATGACATGAAAATTATCAAAAGTCATCGTCAAGATACTGCTGTTGCACTTGATTTTATAACATGTTATTAATACTACTTGTGGGTTTAATTTCTGTCTCATGGTATCATGGGAAAGAGTTTCTAGCTACAGTAAAATAACTATTCATACTCGTCGACTTGTAATAGTTTCCTAGTTAGCTTTGCCATTCATTTTCACACAAACCAGACAGTCTGACATCTATTCGTTTTGAATCAAGTCAAATTTATCTTTACCTGAAGATTAAGCAAACATGACTGTTTGTTTCTGAGTCTCACTATTAGGTTTATTGTGAATGTATATACTAGTTGTCAAGTTTATTTTTCTCAGAGATTATTTTTATCTCAAAAATTTATAGGATGCCTTTTTATTCAGTTTTTGGTAATTACTTACGATTGACTAATCAGTGAGAAAGTATTAATTCAGACAACCAGTTTGTGAAATAAAAATTTCTTTACTGCATGCTTATCACAACCTTTTCTTAATCTCAAAAAGAGAAGACGTTCAGGGAAGAGACTCTTTTCGGCAAATTCATTCACATAGCTGTACAATCGCACTTATATATAATTATTTGTGTGTGTGTGTGTTTACATGAGGTTAACTTTAGATAATTGATCAGGTAATAAAACAATGATCTAATATAGAAACAAGGTTAATCAGACAGCAACTAAAGTAAGATTGACTTAGTAAGTTAGATGATGTAATATAATGGACTAAAATGTTTTAACTTAGGTCAGGGTAGGAACAGAGGCAATTACAGGTAGAGACTAAGTAGAAGTGGAGTAGAGAATAATACCATTTCAATTAGAACTGAAATTGAGCAATTAAGTTGGATGACGTAACAGGTCGTCAACATTCCCACCAGACTGGATAATTCCCTTGATCCTGTATTTACAAATGACCGTGGAATATACGAAGCTCGTAAAAGAGCCCCACTCTTTAACTCAGATCATTGTATTGTACGAGTTTTACCTAAAATTTAAGGAAAGTTACACAAGAGAACTTTTTCACACCTCTCTAAGAAAACTGTACACGTATTTTACTCTTTGGAGTTTGTTCAGAATCTAAGGGGCATGCTCAAAGACACAAGGTGGGACCTGTTTAATGAAAACTCTTTTGAAGATACAATCTCTAATATTACAAGTTATCTCAAATTTTGTCTTGACACCTGTTGTCCCAGAGAAACGCTCTTCATCAGATTTGACCGTTTCTCTTCTCCTCAACTTAAAATGCTTCGCAGACAAAAAGAAAAGCTATATAAATTGAAGGACAATACTGATCTGAAAAAAATTAACATCCTAATTAAATCTGAAATGCACAGGTTGAATTCAATTTACAACCAAAAGTTTATATCCTGTAAAAATGCGTCTAATATATGGAAACTTTCTTAAGAAATTACTGATGGTAAGCAGATGAATAGAATTCCTTATTCCTTTGATGTTTGCACACTGAACAAGTCTTTCATATATTCTCCCACAAATGCCAAACTTTCTAGTGTTAAAAGTATTAATGAAACCTGCTTCCCTGGTTTCAATACAAATGATGTTCAAAAATGTCTCTAGTCTCTGAACCCTTCTTGTAGCCTGGGCCCAGACGGTTTGCCTAGTGTTATTCTTAAAAAATGTGCAGACATCCTGTGTTATCCTCTCATGGACATATTTAACGAATCTCTTTCCAGGAATGTCGTGCCAGCCGTTTGGAAGGACATCAAAATTGTACCTATCCCTGAGTCGTCTACTGGAACATGTTTTAAATTTAGACCTATTGCTATTATCTCCACTTTTCTAAAAGCTATGGAAAACTTACTCTTACTTGATCTTCAACCTTCACTTAAAGCCTTTAACGATCCTAAACAATTCGCTTATAAACACAACAGAAGTACTTTAGATGCAGTTGCAGTCTTGTACCACAACATTGTCTCCAGCTTAGACAAGTGTGGTGAGAGCAGCCTGCTAGCCAATTGGTTGACATTAATCTACGTCAATGTATAGGTCACTAATATGGGCCGTGAGAAAATATGAACAAGGCTGTTTCAACAACCAATCACAGCAAACTTAAACGCGGGCAAATATGATTCGCAGATAGATGGCTCCACTTTCTGAGGAACTCGAAAACAACCAATCAGAAGACTTCGTTTGTCTACTTCACTAGGCTATAATAATGTATGTGAAATTTATATAAATACGTGTTGATTTTCGTAATAAAACGATCTGTTGCCTGGCCCTTGTCTTCCGTTGTTACACAAGGGGGCTAAATTTGTTCTCTGCACCTTCCTAGATTACACATCTGCTTTCGACTTAGTACCTAAGGACATTTTGTTAAGCAAACTTGCCGAAACTCAAACTGACTGTTGGGTTGTCAAATGGCTGCATTCTTATTTCTCAGGAAGAAAGCAGTACACTGTATGTCAGGGAAAGTCGTCCACTTCTTTGCTTACTGAGGCTGGTGTCCCTCAAGGTGCTGTCCTTTCTCCTTTTCTGTTTTCTTTCTTCTTGCATGATTTGCCTCACTCTGATGAAATGAACTTTGTTAAGTATGCCGATGATCTTACTATTTAAAGTTCTGTTAACTCCCAGTATGACTGTACTAAGATGAACAGCTTTATATCAGGAGTTAGCAAATGGTCTTCGTCTAACGGCCTTAAACTAAATCCTTCTAAATGTCAGACTATCAATTTCAGTTTCCGGTGTAAACGAAAGTTAAGTGAAACCGTTGGTTCCTATAACCCTAGCGAAATTGATGATACTGATATAGAAACTAAGTCTGAAGTTAAGTATCTTGGATTAATTCTTTCTTCCGACTTATCCTGGTCTTCCCATGTCTTAGCGACTTCTAAAAGAGTATTTCGTCTGACTTTTTACATAAGAAGTTAAGGCATTCAGGCATAACTCAACCCCTCCTCCTCTTACAGTTTGTCAACTCGCATATTTTACCTATTCTTCTTTACTCTTCACCCTAAACTTTCCTGGATTGCTTAAAAAGACTATGTCATACTTTGTAGAACTCTAAAGACTGCCAGCAAGACGAGTGGTATCCCACTGGGCCATATCGCTGACTTTTCACTGGAAGGCACTTGGTGTCATGCAACAAATTTGCTTAAGGAATTTTGTCAGACTCTGAGCACCCACTCTACCCGCAACTCCAACCTTGTGTCTCCTCAGATAAAATAAGAAGTCTTTTCAGAAGACTTTATGCACGTAAGTCTAAGTATAAAAATTCCACTATACCATATTTAGCATGTACTTTATGTGACGAAAACAGTGTCAGGCATGAACTAATTAACCTTCTTCGCGCTACTAAATAAACCATTTCTTCCACCCTTACAGTACTAAACTTGATTGTTATTGTACTTCTTATATTTATAATCCTCTCAATTTTTTGTTTTTATTTATTTATTTTTCATAAGTGTGAACATCATTTAAGCTGTGTCACCACTGTTCATTTTGTATTTCCTCTCACTATACTTTATCAACAGAACATTAGATTCAATACTCTATAGTAACATGCTAAAATTTCCAAACTGAATCGACAATACTGTTTGAAACAAACTCACTGTTATTATTGTTATTATTATTATGAATATTTAATGACCTCAATTCGTGCTTAGAATATTTTTGACTTTATATCGTAAACGTGGACAAATTCCTCTGGTTACTTTTGTTTTAATCTTTAATTTTATTTATATTTTAAGTAAATCAGATGCAATATTGTGACAAATTCTGAGAATTCCATTCTGTATTATAAGTACTGTTTTTGGAATAAAGTAAAACAAATTATTATTATTTATTATTATTCATGACTAGAAATTGAGCGTTGGTCAAGTCAATAACAAACTTCAAAGTCGTCTACAGAGTAAGAAGTAGTCTTCCTAAAGGTGTACGAATCAGACTTCTTCTAACTGCAGAAGCAATGGCGATTCACTTGCTAAGCCCTGAACTCTGCATACAGAAGAAGTTCGTTCAATCACTACACTTGCAAGGGACTTAATCTATCTTATTACCCGACAAGTAAATTCTACCTAATTTTTTTTCTGTCTCTTTATTAGTACTATTTTGTCTTCTCGTTTGTATATATATTGCATTTTCAACTTTCTTGTTCTCTACCCCCACCCGATTTAGTTTCTACACCTCACTACCACTATTACTGACTTGACCAACGCTCAATTTCTAGTCATTTATGTTACATCATCCAACTTAATTGCTCAATTTCAGTTCCAATTTAAATGGCATTATTATCTACCCCACTTCTACTTAGTCTCTACCTGTAATTACCTCTGATGCTACCCTTGTAACAACAGAAGACAAGGGCCGGCAACAGATCATTTTATATATATTTCCTGTACATTATTATAGCTTATTCAAGTAGACAAACGCAGGCTTCTGATTGGTTGTTTCGGGTAACCTCGGAAAGTGGATCCATTTATCTGCAAATCATATTTGCCCACGTTTAGTCTGCTGTGGTTGGTTGTTGAATCAGCCTTGTTCATATTTTCTCACGGCCAATATTAGTGACCTAGACATTGACGTAGACTGATGTCTACCAATTGGCTAGCAGCTGCTCTCACCACACCCTGACCTAAGTTGAAACATTTTAGTTAATTATATCACGTCATCTAAATTACTAAGTCAATCTTACTTTAGTTGCTGTCTGATTAACCTTGTTTCTATATTAGATCATTCTTTTATTACCTGATCAATTATCTAAACTTAACAAACCTCATGTACACACACACACACACAAATAATTATATATAAATGCGATTGTACAGCTATGTGAATGAATTTGCCGAAAAGAGTCTCTTCCCTGAACGTCTTCTCTTTTTCATATGACTCAATGGGGGTGAGGATATACGCTATGACCTGTTATATTTTCCGCGCCTCAGGTTTTCCCGTCTTTCATTGGCTAGAACAGTGGCGGTCAATTGGATTTTGAATTGTCCTGGGTAAGTGCTGTCGGGTGCTGTTTTGTGTGGTTGTGTTTGCGTCGTTTTCTAGTATATGTGATGAGTATAGACGTAAATTTGACTATTCTAACGCTTTGTTTTTCTTTATTTGTGCATGTACTAGGCTTGGTTCGTCATACACTCCGTTGTTTGGCCTATTGGTTGCTTGCGATGTCAACGAACCGGTGGGTTCTTGTGCTTTTCTGTAATTTAAGTTATACGCGCGGTATTTGCCTGATGGTTATTGATCATTCCTGTATTTCAATGTTGTTTTTTTACGATTTATCTTGGAATAGTTGTGACATAGATGGATACTAATTGATAAATCTATTTCAGTTCGTAGCAGGTAGTCAATTCCAGCGAAAGGAGCGCAGACTTAAGTGGGATTTTTGGTGAATTAATACTTGAAAGGCGTTTCTTCAGCTGGGATGAATTTGAGAAATCATTAGCAGAATTTCAAAAAGTAAGGAAGTCATTTAATGCTAACGATTTAGTTGTCCTGCACTCACTATGTTCATACTTATAGCAAAACAATACCGGATGACAGATTTAAGTACGCTTACGTTGGTTTTAAATGCACTTTTGGAGTGAATCATAGAAGACCTGGGTTTAAATTGAAAAACAAGTCGT
>CALYDD020000369.1:0-98935 GCA_944472135.2 Trichobilharzia regenti | reverse complement strand
ATATGGTAAGGGTGACTGAGTGTGTGATTCAATCTGTGTTTGTGCGTTTGCGTGCGTGTGTTTGGATTTTTGGAGGTATGTTCTCCTCCCAATCCTCGTGAGCTTCAGATGATGGTGAGGTGAACAGTTTCTCATCACAGTGAAACTGTTGAGGACAGAATTAACCCGAGAGCTTATAAAGAGATGATAACGAAAGTAATAGCGTATGTTCATTATTTTTCGTGTTTTTCACATGTGTGCGTGTCGTGATTTCGTTTTAAGGAGAGAGATAAATTGAGATAGAGTTGGATAGACAGACATTCAGTCAGACAGAGATAGTGTGTGTGCGTTTGCGAATGACAGAGATAGAGAACTGTGAAAGTTTCTCGCACTCGTTAAACGTATGTTAAGCCTCTAACAAAGAGCAGCCAAGCCTGATACGCTTTCCCGCACCAACAACACACCCATCTTTTGCTACGCTCATTTTCCTATTAACAACTGGCTTTCTGTGCTTATGACTTGTAAGCACGTTGCATAGCACTATCACTCCTACATGTGCCTCCTACGTTTCTACTCTGATGGCTTAATCAATCTCCAAATGATGCAGATTCACCCAAGACACATGATGATGATGGTGATATATGAATGTTGTGGGCGAAGTGAGAAATAGAGAGAGACATGAAGGTATGAATTTTTGTGTACTGTGTATTATTGGACGCATAGTGAAGCTTTTTAGAGTCTGATTCGATTAAATGAATGTATCAATGGAATTCTGTTTCTGAGTAAAGTTGTTTTGATGATATTGATATACACGTAGGAATGTTTTGATTTCTCTCTAGCTATCGAGTCGATTTTCTGTGGTATGTACATTAGCCACACTACTATATTCGTCTACTTTTCTTCTGGATTTAGGACAGGCTTGTAAACTAATCATCGAGAAAATCAGCTAAGTCCTCGACACTACAGTCAACTCATTGCTTCTCAATACTTCAGACTTCAGAGCGTGTCACATGCAACAGTCTGGTGCAGTATGTCATCAACAACTATTATCTTTATTCGATAGTAAAGATCAGACCAGATATATGACCAGAAATGATCAGAGTTAACGAACACTGGTGACGAACCATCTTTAAACCTTTATCCCAACAAATTAGCAGAGGATAATTGAGACATATAGGGCATACACTGAGAAGTTTGTTTAGTAACATCATGGAGCATATACTCGTGTAGATTCCAAAACCAAACGGTGACTCAGGTTTCCAAGTGACAATGAAGAGTTTATGTGACGAAGAATTTGAATCCAATGAGTAGACTTGTGGCCAGCTAAACAAGACGGCATAGAACAAAGTGAAATCGAATTTGCTGTTGCGACGAAGGCAGTAATAATCATACTAATGTACTGTTTGAACAAAGCGAGAACTACAGTTTTAGTAGAATAAAATGGTACCATCTTTTATTTTGTTGCCTTCTCGTCAGCTGCTGACATGGTAAAGACATTATTAAATATATCTACAACAACAATTTTGACATACTTGCACAAAGTTGATTTTAAACAAAAATCAATCGATCAATATACGCATACACTAAAAATATATACATACATAAATATGCAATATTAAACACTATTCCGAAAAATAATAATCATACACAATGGAAACTCTTACCATTTGGCATTCAGAAGAAAGAGAGGAAGATGTTTCGTGGATTGGATGCTTCAACTTTGTTCTTTCAAGGTTTGATATGAATATATCTGCTAGAGCAGGGCTAAGTGGACTGCCCATAGCTGTTACTCGGTTTCTATTCAGTACTTATTCATTTATATTCAATCGTTTGATATATTGTTTAGAGGACCTCCCACAAAGTGTTCTTTTGCGGATTCTTTTATTCAAATTTTTCACCAGTAAATCACGCACACACCATAGGTATGTCTTAACGCATGGAGATGGCAAATTGTGAATACTCGAGGTTTGGTGCTTTTCAGTTTGTGAAGACATGGTCTGAATTAATTGGACTGGAGTTTGCTTGGAACTAGTCTCCCGTGACATAAGTACATCTTGGGAAAATGTCATAAACTCTGATTTCGCTGGTAGACGCCTAAAAATTAGGGAAAATTCTCATGATCCTTGGTAGCTAAACTAGCTTATGTAGTTTCGTATTTATATGAGCGGCGGTTGAGTAATCTAGCTTCAGACACATTCGTTATCACTATGTATGTCTTGGAAATCAAACTGATTTCGAAAGGAGAATGGCGAAATATTTGGAATGCATAGGTGCATATTCAATATCTGAGAATGTTCTAGGTGGAAATAGAAAACCATCAAGTGACATTACATGCCAGGCCAACTCTCCAGTGGAACTTGAGTGGTAAACAGCGAGTAGGTCGTCATCGAAATGGTGATATGGAGGAGGTGATGCGAAGAGGAAATGAAGGCATGTGGGCAAACGTGGAGTCAGGTGAAAAGGTTAGTGGAGAACGGAATGCAATGCAGACGTGCGGCTGAAGCCCTGTATTCCTCCGGGAATTTAAGGGAACAGTAATATTATTAATTACTCTAACGATTTCACCCCTAAGGTTATGTTGCATTAGAAGTGATATGTCTCTAGTTCTGAACTGTGGTGATCAGGTTCGGTCAGATGTTTGTTCCAAAAGTTACCTGTTTTCCTCAACTTCCAGTGAAACAAAGAAAAAGAAGCGGCTTGAACTATAAAACAAATTATGCATACTATACGGATTTTTCAAGTATTATGTACCCATTAGAATACAGTAGAAACTAATCCATGTTGTTGAATTTCAGGTGTGATTAGAGGAAAGTGACATACGCCTGCAGGTATAAAGAATCTAATAAGTTTGCCGTTTGATTTTATAAGTCTCTTTGTGATACAAAGTGACGTTTTCATAGATAATTTCAGTAAAAACACTTTTGAGTTGATTCACCTGAATTGAATTCTCACTCTGACTTTACATTCAATAATTAGTAACGATTTCACTATTATGTGACAAGTCATTCGTACTACTAATTATTTGGGATGACATGAAGTACCTCCGCTAAATTCGATCAGTTCATCATTTTCCTTGTCTATATTGGCCTCCTCAACGTGTGACAGGTAAACCTTCGACTGTTAGGTGAATTATGCACAATAAATGATTATGAACAAAAAAATTCAACTAATAATTCTCATATTGCTTAACAACTTACAATGCTATCAGGACTACTGCAACTAGATATTTAGTCCTCTATGTGAAGAAAAACGTGCTGAGTATGATGACAAGTCCTCTGAAATACAAATGTGAGAAACCAGAGGTGAGTCTAAAAATAGCGGTATAGATTCCAAATGGAATACTGGGATCTCAACACTGAGCGTTGAAGTGTCAGTAGCAGTTTTGTTTATATTGAGTAAAGTTACCAGCCCTCTATTCTGGGCTTGCCAGCTGTCTGTAAGCAAAGTATAGGAGTCACTAGGCCATAAATCTAGCTGCTGAAACCAAGTGTGTGTAAATCCCCAGCGCAAAGTATGTCGGAATGTTGAGCTATGTATACAACACACTGAAACATACTATTTTTCTCCCTAATTCATAAAATCTGTCAGCCAAAAACAGTTAAAGGCTTTAAAATTGAGCCATTTATCTCAGAGAAATGAAACCACATTAAAAAATCCAAATGAGCGGCAAGCCGTTCGGGACAGACTTTTGGTGAATCAGTTTACTTCAATTTATAATTCACATCATTCAATACCCGCATTGATAAATAAAATATTGAGGTACTCAGTAGAGTTGAGAAATTTCTTCTGGAGTGAATGTCATCACACCATGCCATAAAAAATGTCTTCATCATTAGTGTACTATCCCACTCAAATATACAAGATTTTGCAAAGAGGCCTCTTTGAATCACTGGCCTGGCAGAATTCCCATCCATCGAAAATGCTTGAACGTTTCTGCATGTTGTCTCATTGTTTTAATCATGCAGTTTTATCACATGATCAATATATGATCATGATTAGCCTCTAACTAAACGCTCTACAGTCCTTCAACGAATTAGAGAAAAAAATTACGAAACCGGTCCTGCCTTCATATGTAAGAAGGCTAAGTCGTATTATATTCTTCAGGTTGTTTATTACTGACCATATGAGCCCTCTACGAAGAGCAAATAATTTGGAGCAAAATACGCTAAAATGTCTTTATTATGCGTTCACCAGTTGTCTGAAATACAGCTGTATTGTTGAAGGGTTCTTTGTTAGAAAGTTCTCGTAAAGTAGACGCCGTTAGGTTTCTGTGGATCTCTTCTTTTCGAGTTTCTATTTGTTTCCTCCTTAGTGACAATAGTAATGGATTGTTTCTCGTACGAATATTCACACAGCATAAATCAAGATGAATAAGACACATGACTATAGGATGAAGCGTCATATCATCGAGTGGATTCGATAAATCGAGAAACCCCAGAATATCATGGTTTCTGATTTTCGACAGTATTTTATGTCTTACTTCAAAAATCAATACCAAAAATGCAACATTATCTACAAACGAGTTTGACTCGGAATTGACTAGGCAAATTCTGCTAAGGGATGATGCGGTGGAGGCTAAACGTTGCTGGTTCTTGAGTTTTAGTGTGTTTATCATCTCACATTAAATGTGTTTTATGTTAAAGATTATAGAAGGCGAAACTTACACTCAAAAGAGTGATGCAGTGTTATGCTGCTCAAATGCATTCATTCCAACTTTTTAGAGAAAAACGTGCATATTCGACGATAAGGAGGGAAACTATATTTCTTTGATTTCTGTTATGATGCTAGATGTTTGTCTCGAGGTAACTGCTTAACTACTGACCAGTGCCCACTTAACTGGTAAAGCAGAACACGTGAGAATCAGCGGTAAAACCAGGTTCATTTATTATGACAAAAGTGACTGTATTTATACAGAAAATAAGGTAGACTGAAAATCAATCAATGCGGTTGAGAGTTGGAATTGTGCAAGCGTCCAATCAGAAAGCAGGATAATTGCATGTCAACGACTTGTTAATAACACGATAATAACTTGAGTGAGACATGATAATGACCTGATAATTGCATGTGTTTTGCCTCTTCCTAACACCTCCCCTTTTAAGATAGGGCTACCGGTAGCTTTTGTATCGCGAAATCACTTGTAGGTACTTTGCCGGTCTTGGTTGTCGTTGTGATCTCCTTGGCTGCTGGGGCACTTTGCCTTTGTTTCGACTATTTTTGCCATGTGACGTTTTCGGATCCGTCGTATCTATTAATAGCTCAAATTGTACGTCTGCGGATTTGGAATCATTCAACTGTTTACCAACCAGTCTATTTCTTATTTGATTGGCATGCCTGACCCAAATAAGGTCTCCAACCTTGACCTTGTTGATGACTTGGCCTTTTCTTCCAAAGATCACTCCAGAAACCCATGAGCGATCTCTCCGTATGTAATCACGAACCAGTACCGACTGACCAACCATGAAACTTCTTTGCTTGGTGCAATGACGTCTATTGAACCAAAATTCACTATTTCGACCACATTTGCTCCGTCTTGATGGAATGGGGATAACTGTATACAAAGTAGTACGTAATCTTCTTCCAAACATAACTTGTGCGGGAAATGTTTGATTTGGGCATGATGGGTTGGTTGTGGTTCGATAAATGAAGAGGAAATTGTGCAACACATCCTCTATCGATGCCTCCCCGTTTGACTTCTGAAGTACGCGCTTGAGTGTATCAACAAAACGTTCTGCTTGTCCATTTGACTGAGGATGGTAAGGCGCGCTGCGAATATGCTGAACACCTAGCCGCTCACAACACTGTTTGAATTGTTCAGCTGTAAACTGAGGTCCGTTATCGGAAACGATGATCTCTGGAACACCAAATCTTCTGAAAAGCTGAACCAACTTATTTAATGTTATCGTCACTGTGGTATTTTGCTTAATGAAAACCTCCGGCCACTTGGAATACGCGTCGATTACCACAAAAAAATGTTTTCCATTGATTGGGCCGGCAAAATCTATGTGAATTCTTGACCACGGTTTTCCTGGGTTGGGTCACGGCTGTAGGTCTTTCTTGATAGGCATTTTCAAAGCCTGCGCACAGCGAGAACATGAGCGAACCATCACTTCTAATTCACAATCGATATTTGGCCAGTAGACGTAACAGCGTGCCAACGATTTCATACGGCCAATACCAGGATGCGTAAAATGTAGTTGACTCATGACTTTTTGTTGGAGACTTCGAGGCACGACCACACGTTTGTCAAACATAATGCAGTCATTGACCAGGGATAACGAATGTCGTCGTTGATAGAACTGTTTTAAATCTGGACAATCAATACGCGAGGACCAGCCACAACGCAGATACTGTTGAACTGAGTGTAATAACGGGTCACGCTGCGTCTCTCGTTGAACCATGTCGGCTAAAACAGGTAAAGTGTTTATTGCCGTCATCAATACGTGGCACACGTCTTCATCGACAGAAACGCCTGTGATCACAGCGTCCTCCTTTGCGGGCTTGTTATAGCTGAGTAAACGCGAGAGGACATCTGCATTCCCAAAATCTTTTGTAGATTTGTACTTGATCTGAAAGTCGTATCCTAGTAGCATAGTCGCCCATCGTTGGAGTTGATTGGCTGTATAGACTGGAATACCTTTCTTGGAGCCAGAAATCGATAATAGTGGTTTGTGATCAGTAAAAAGTGTGAACTTTCGGCCAAGCAGCATTTTGTGGAAAGTTTGAATCCCAAACACGAGCGCTAATCCTTCCTTTTCGACCTGACTGTAATTCTGCTCTACCTTTGTCAAGGTTCGCGATGCATATTCTATTAGCTTTTCAACACCGTATGGAAACACATATGAAATGACAGTGACAATACCATGGATGGACGCATCTGCAGCTAATGTTATATCCAGCTTTGGATTGTAATGTGTTAACAGCAGGTCAAACTGGAGTAATTTCTTGACCTTGACGAAAGCTTGTTGGCATTCCTCTGACCAGTTCCATTTAGCATTCTTCATGAGCAACTGATTCATTGGGGCTCTGAGACGATGTAAATTTGGCAGGAACGCACTATAGTAACTGATCATCCCCAGGAAGGACTGCAACGTACTGAGATTATTAGGGGCAGGCATCTGTTGAATTGCTGACACACTGGAGGGGTCGGGTTTGCGACTATCTTTGTCAAAAATGAATCCCAGGTACTTCACTGGAGTCATAAAATAATTGCACTTATCCGGACGTAAATGGAAGCCGGAATCACTGAGTATTGTCAGGACTTTATCCAACCGATTGAAGAGTTCGAATTGAGTTTCTCCTGTGACTATGATATCATCGAGGTAAACGACCACCCCCGATACACCAGCTAATATTGCATCCATTATCTGTTGGAATATAGCAGGAGCAGGTTTAACACCATATGGAAGTCGCTGGAACTGATACAGTCCTTTGTGGGTGTTGATTGTCAGAAGCTCTTTAGAATCATCTTCGACCTCGATCTGTGTGTATGCCTCAGCTAGATCAAGTTTACTGAAGTATTTACCGCCATTCAGTTTGACAAATAGATCTCGCGGTACTGGTAGCGGATACGGTTGATATTCAAGGGCATTATTGAGTCTTGTTGAGAAATCAGCACAAAGTCTGATGGTACCGTTTGCTTTTTTGACAACCAAGATGGGGGCTGCCCAGGATGAGTAATCGACTGGCTTGATTACGTTCAACTTTTCTAAACGATCCAGCTCTGCATCAAAGGATGATAATGCGGCATACGGTACTGGGCGTTTTGGTCTAAAAACTGGTTTGGCATCAGGTTTGAGGTAAAGTCTGACTTTTTGTACGGTACAGTAACCCGGAGACTCTTGAAAAACGGCAGTTTGTTCGGTGCGAAGATGACTGATGAACTTTGCGGTCGAATTCAGATGCATCAACATGTTTTTAGGACTATCTGAGCACTGTACATCGGAACAAACTGAGTTCAGCAGGACATCACAGAGTTTCATCTTTTTGATCCAGTCAAAACCGAGCAAGTTCAAATCATGACGATTGGTGATGTAGCATGTTCCTTGGAACGAGGTCGACCGGAAAGTTACGTCGCATTCAATCTGGCCAGATAATTTCATTGCGTCACCCGACGCGTTTCTTGCAGTATGCTCCGTTCTCTGATAAGGTGGACACCCGAGTGTCCGCCACGTCTGGGGAGATATGATTGTGATATCAGAAGCAGTATCTAACTGTAGTCAAACTGGCTTCTGGTTGATAGAAAGTGTGACAAACTTTCTTTTTGACTCGAAGTCAACTTTGAAGGTAGCGAACATACTGCTGATTTGAGGTTTCGTCGACCGAGATCGCAACTTTCGTGACTGTGCAATCGTATTGTGAGATAGGATTGATCTAGGTTTCACTGGGGGACAAAATCCTTCCTTGTGACCATACTTGTTACAGATACTGCATTTATATCTTTTATACGGGCAAAATTCACCAAAATGCCACGATCCACAAAACCAACAATTTGTGGGAGGCTTGTGTTTGAATTGCAGAGAATTGTTTGACTTGACAGCCTGAACAGAAGTAAATTCATGAAATTGACCGTCCTCAGTCAACTTCGTGTCATGCTTTAGATTGATGATTCGCTGGCACTCAGCAGTTACCTCCTGTAAAGTCATGTCCGGTTTGCGTTCAATCTCTGCAAGGATTCGGGTACGAATATAACTGTCAACTGAAGATTTGAGACCGCAGACAAAGATCAGGCATTTAAACTGGTCATCCGTAAATGATCGAATTTTCGATCGCTCGCATTCACGATTCACCTTACCAGCATAGTTGAGAGTATCATCTCCTGGATCTTTGGATATCTTGAAACGATTGTAACGGATACTGAAGAGAGATAACTGTTCACCGAAAATATTGGTTAACGTTTGAACGGTTTCTTCAAAGTTGAGTTCTCTGGAGTTCTTTGGTAGAATATGATTGACATATTTGTTATGTTCGGCTGAACCAAGTTTCCGAAGGAGTAATCTCAATTTGGCTGAATCATCTAGGTGAGCGCATTCAACCCGGAACAGATCTTCATAACGTCGAAACCAAGCTTCAAACGCCACGCCTGTTGAAGGTTCGAAATTGAACTCTACAATTGAACTCCCAATAGATTCGGTTTTCTCTGAGTTGGAACTGGCGAGATTTTGAATAGAAAACTGCTTTGTAAGTTTTTCAATCAAGCTAAGCTGGCAAGCTTCAAAGTGTTGCTGCTGTTGATGAAGGAGAAGTTGCATTTGTTCAAATGAAATTGTCATTTGGAAGACAGGCTGGATGTACACTGGATGATCTGGTTTTTATTTGACTGTATTGAACTGCAAAGGATTCGAAACCCCGTCACCAATTGTTATGATGCTAGATGTTTGTCTCGAGGTAACTGCTTAACTACTGACCAGTGCCCACTTAACTGGTAAAGCAGAACACGTGAGAATCAGCGGTAAAACCAGGTTCATTTATTATGACAAAAGTGACTGTATTTATACAGAAAATAAGGTAGACTGAAAATCAATCAATGCGGTTGAGAGTTGGAATTGTGCAAGCGTCCAATCAGAAAGCAGGATAATTGCATGTCAACGACTTGTTAATAACACGATAATAACTTGAGTGAGACATGATAATGACCTGATAATTGCATGTGTTTTGCTTCTTCCTAACAATTTGATTCAGGATTTCATCACCCACATTTGCCGACATAAGTAAGGAGGCTGCCTAGCACTAGATCATAAAATCATGTTTGTCACAGTTTCGGTCAGATCATATTTTGGTGTCTGAATACTTGACGATACAACGGTGGTTGCGTATTTTGCTGAGTTTTTAAATCCAGAAGCGCACTTTCTAACTTCGGGAGTGGTTGATTTGGATTTTTTACCCCAATGTTTGATTCCTTAATTTTTTCTTTCGAAGGCATGGGATGTGGAATTTGAATATTTCTACACCAGTCATACTTAATTATGTTTGCATTTGGAATCACTCCTCTTTTACGTATTCTGCCAATACAGAGTTAGGGATAGAGAGATTGTGTCTATGAGGATTGCTGATATCGTTTGAGACAGACATGTACAACCTGAGTTGGCTGTCTTCATTCATCAGTTTTTAAACGGAAAGACATGGTGAATCTAAGAGTTTGTGTAAAATGAGTGTCAGGAAGAAGGACGGTAAAGACAGGTCATGAAAATCAAACGGCTTACTTTTCAACAGGATGAAGACACTCAGGGATAGTAGTTATATAAGTGAAACACATATATATCATATATATATATATATATTTAAATACGTTTTTCTCAGTCTGAATAATTTGATTTCTACTTTTGTCCTCAATCTACCAATAAGTGTTTTATAATTAACAACAAAAGCCGTGAGTAGCTTTACATACAAATTCTAGTAGTAGAGTAAAACAAGGTTTTTCTGAGCCAAATACCGAAGTTTGTTGGAAACATTTCGTGAGGGCGTTGAACAATAAATTTTCGGAAAACATCAAACAAAACACGATGTGAAAATTGACTAACATTCTTAAGCATATCTGTACCGAATGCTGATATGGTCACTGTGTTGGAAGTAGTATGTTCTCAGGACTTCAGCCATATTCGAAGGTTATACATACACTCAATTATTGTTTATGTTTCTAAAATGCATTGGTGGCTGTGACTATAATAATTCATGAACCACTTTCAAGTTTTCAATCCCACCATAATCAAATAAACGGAGCCCAAATCATTCTGAGTTTGAATTGAACATTTACCTTCACAAACTGGTTACTTTTAGATGGACTTCATACAGTGAATCAGAAAATGCAGTCTCTGAACTTACTTCCAGGGGAAGAATCACAATGATGGATTCGAGCTCTAGATATTCTTCATCCTAATAATTCTTCCATATGATTATATATTTAAGTAGGCATACTGTGATAATTTACTACATGACTGAGTATAAACTGCCTTATAATTTCGTCAACTAATAATCATTTAGTGAAAGGTACATCAGAAGAAATTGAGCACAAGGAAACACAATTGTACTAGTCAACTGTCGTGCAGTCTACATAATCGAAAAAGCCAAATATTCAGGTAAACATAGAGAAGAGGATAGCAAGAAATACCAGTAAACATCACACGGACAAGGAAAAAATGATCCCTTGCATTTAACCGAAGAGCACTGTTCAACTACAGTCGGCGAGGAATAGTGCGTTAAGACTAAGTGCTACTTCCTTTCTGTGAATTCATTATTTCATTCGTGTCTGAACTTATACTACCTGCTATTAGTAAGTAGCCAGTTTACGTTCTTATTGTCAGTAAAAAGTTTGAGCACTGTGGAATAGATAAAATAAAGTATAATTATATTTCAATGGTTTATATACAATGATAAGTTTTGTTATCGGTAATATTTCGAGCAAAATTACCAATAACAAAACTCATCATTGTGCGTAAACCATTGAAATATAGTTATACTTTAGTTTATTTTCTGTTTATTACTTCGTTAATCTTTCATCATAGTTATGGATTTCAACAGGAATTTGTCTCACCTATTGCATAACCATCCTATTTGAAGTGGTATAATTTGCTTCTTATGATTTAAGTGTGTTCTGTCTAACCTTTCCTTTCGTGCATCAATGTATATTGCTACATTTTCTCAATTTATTCCTTTGCTTTCTGAATGCAGCTCGACTTATGTAGTTTCCTCAGTGGTTGTGTGGTGAGAACAGGCTGCTAGCCAATTGGTAGACATTAATTTACGTCACTGTCTATGTCGCTAATATTGGCCGTGAGAAAATATGAACAAGACTGATTCAACAACCAATCACAGCAGACTTAACGTGGGCAAATACGTCTCGGAGATATATGGCTTAACTTTCTGAGAATCCAGGCACAAGCAGTACAGAATAACCTTGAGCAAAAATTAACCAATCAGAAGACTGTGTTTTTCTGCTTGAATAAGCTATAATAATGTACATGAAATATAGATAAGTTCGTGTTGGTTAGTGATTATTCTGTCGTTGAACTAATGAAGCCTCCAACCGACGTTGAACACTGATAATTCGAATCTATGTATACTTCACCTGTAGATTCATGTGCTATTTATTTCCACACACTGACACCTTTGACACAGCTGTGCTGTTCTCTGTTATTGACGTATAATAACAGGGTATCTGACTCTATAAAGCATAGGCATATCACAGTTTGTGGTTTATATGTTCTTTCATTTTATTTACGTATAAAACAGTTCCATAATTTAGACAATTTCTGTATTTGCTTCGAATCTTTACCGCCCCTAAGAAAAATGTTTTCATCAAATTACCATATAACGGGGAGATAAACAGTAGGATTTTGAGACAAAGGTTGAATTCTATCATCCGTAGAACCTATTATGCAGCCCAACTTGTAATTGTCGAAAAAGCTAAAAATATGCTACACTGAAAACCTCAAAAGTGTACAAGTGATTATGTCACACCACAAAATTTACCAATTTTCGTGTGTGTGTGTGTGTGGTCACATACACAGGGAGGAGTAATCGCGCTTTGCATGTGAGGGTAGGAGAGCATAGCCCGAAATGGTTAGAAAAACAAATGAATTGTGAAAAACCAATAGATGCAGGTGTCATACTACCAACTTCATCTATAGCTAAACATCAAATCGAGATGAACCATAAGGTTGATGTTAACTCAGCCTTTAAGGTCATCTATAAAAATGGTCAAGGGCGCTTATCAAAATACGGTGAGGCTATAGCTATTCACAAACTTGAGCCTCTCCCCCCCCTGTGTATTGAAAAACAGTTTATTATTAATCTTAACCTACTTTGGTATTACTTATATGATTGAATTATCAAATGATGTGTTAATCATTCTAAAATCATTTTTGTCACTTTGTTTAATTAAATTGCCCTTAATTTTTAAATATATATATCGATTTGACAAGTAATAATACTATCCAAAGTAAATTAGTTTTTTTCAAGGTTTTGTAAATATTTCCACAAGAGTATTTGACTCCTTGTCGATATTTCTCATTATTACAAAGCTATTTTTTCTCATAAAGGAGCCATGGCATGCACATTTGATTGAGCTAGAAATGTAAGGATATCGAATTCAAGTAGATATTCAATCAAGTCAATAAAGTTACCTGAAGATGAACAGAAATCCTTTAACAAAGACCGTACAGGGGAAAACACGAAGCGAAAAGGCACAACGCGAAAGGATCATCTAAAAACCCAATGAAAGAAACTATTACTATTTAGTTTTTCAGATTGTACAGCAGTGTGGTCTTGATTGAGCATTATCACTTCATGTCGCATATTGCCTCGTGATAGGTGTGTATCATCCACCATATCTGCCTCAGTTTCTTGTACTCTGCATTGATATTTAGTCACTTATTTGAGGAGCTGAGGAAAACTGATCAACTTGTCAACTTCATCATCGTCAAAGTATGTGATCTGTTTTCCTTCTGTTATGCTAACGACACACACAACTAAAATCGGTGTCATTGGGCTGTATATCCCGTTTTACTAGGAAGAAATTCAACTAACGAGATAACATTAAAAGCTTCAATTAGAACAGTATGCTTTCACAAAATGATGAACTTTTTTCCTTTGATAAATAAAAATCAGCACGCTGGAAATAAAAAAATTATGCGGGTGAGTAGGGGTCACTACTGAAAAAAATCAATAAACCACAAATAATGCACTGTGAAACCGGCTGAATTTCAAGCACTTTCCTCAATACCAAACAAGACAGCTCGGTGGTACAACTAAGCGACACACAAGTATATTCTTGATCGAATTAGTCTTACATTCGGTAGTTAGCGTGTTATTGAACTTTACTCCACCCCGTCACGTATGGTATTTAATAATGTGACGTAGAAGCTGACGACTTCTATTTTCACGCAGACCCTTTTGCCTGCTAAAACCTTGGAAAAATACCTATCAGTAGATGAGTGAGTTGTTAGTGTTTTAATCAACTTGATTCTGTTCAATTCGTGTCACAAATATTGTCATATGTCTGTTAGCAGTTTGTTTCTGTGCTCGTCATGTTTAACTCAGTATTCATTAAACAAAACTATGCTTTATTTCTCTCAACTATTTCCTTATCTTATATAATTTTGTTTCTATGCCTCCTGTGATCTGTATTCACATACTCACAATTTTATGTCCATTTAAAAATTGTTATCACCTTTTGATTTCCTTCGTTATTGAGTTGAGGTAAAGCATAATTACAGCTTTGTCAATTTATGTATATAAATACGTATGTAATCACCAAGGTGATCTGTTCGTTGAGCCACTCAGTTTTTATTCTTTAAAGGCTTGTTGTTACTAGAGAAAATCTCTCTCTAAATATGCATGGAGTAATTTCAGCATTGTATTGTATTAATATGGAGGAGTATTTTATACACACCTGAGAGAGATTTCAGATTTGTTAACAAAATGTAATTAGGCTTCAAGTGAACTCCCTAAAATGCTCCGCTAAATTCCTTATAATGTTGGTTGGACACAAAATACACTGACAATGTGAATAGCAACTCTGTAACGCCTAGCTTGGTCATATGAACTAAACTAACCACAATAAACTAAATATTTCGAACACATAATAATAGATATCGTGAATGTTTTCAGGCTGAAATCGTCTCCGATTTTTCCAAAACAGCTTGCCTCATTTCACTTTACAAATTCTGATTACCATAATTAATTTGTGCTTATGTCTGTGATTATCTTTTCATTTATTCAGCTTTCAACAAATCCTTTCTCATGAAGGTGTCTGTCAGAGAGATGAATATTGAGTGTACTTTAAAGTGTTCACAAATGCTTGCCTTTAACCGTTAGTTTGCAAAAAGACCATACAAATTCCATATACAAAATGCATCTTGGCGTCATAACAACCACTTTACCTTACAAGTGAGATAAAGACACGTAAACTACCACCAATCTTATTTAGGCAGAGAAAATTTACATCAATCAATACGGCGTTTAAACATGAGCAGGCGTTCAAAGTGCATTGACAACTTTATCATCCTACTCATTCACGTTTTGAGAGGTATAAAAGCTTGAAGTTAAACTGTTGATTTTAGTACGTCAATATTGAATAAGGTAAGCCAATTGATGATTCTCATAATAATAAAGCTTTTTGTATTTCCCAATGAATGAAAAACAAAACGAGGTTTTTTTCACTGACGTGTCGCTACTTATTGCTTCTATTAACTTTATCAAAGTATACATTAACCGGAATTTACAAAATCTCAGCATATGTATAACAAAGAGTTAAGGGGTGGGAAAGTAGACTGAATATAAGTTAAAAGGACATATTGAAAGTCAAAAAACAATGAAGATCACTAACAAAGATAACTAACCCTTACAAACCAAACTATAGAACATCACTAAACCAAATAAAGGTAATAGTACATCTGTTATGATATCAAATAAAGTTTACTAACTTGATCATCGTTCATCAGTCTGCGGTCATTTTTCGTTGTCAAGTTGGTCAATTGGTCAAGATAACAAAACCAAGTGTGGATTGCTGGATTTTATCAGTGTGTAGAATTATAAAAGTAGTGTGTTTGCATAGTGAACTTGCTTATCACATTTGTGTTGATTTTGTCACTTCATGAGGGAGAGAGGTGTTGTAGCCGGGTCAGATTCTGTTTCAGCCCATCATTCCTATTCAGGCAATTTCGATTCCACTTGATATGAAGTGCTTCTGGTATTAGATGTTCTTTGTGGTTTCTGAAGTTTTTCTGGATTATTTCAATATCGTCAAAATCAATTTTGCGACCGGATTCTGTAGCATGTAGACCTATGGCTGATGATTTTTCAAGTTTTTCTAGTTCAACTGGATTTCTCGGTGGTCGAAGAGATGCTCTACGGTGTTCATTTCTTCTGATTTTGATTTCTTGAGATGTTTGTCCGATGTAGATCGCATCACATTCCGAGCATTTTATTTTATAGAGACAATCAGATAGAGAATCTTCAGGGGTTTGGTCTTTTATATGGACAAGGTTGCTTTGAAGAGTGTTTATTGATGATTCAGTGAATGATTATCAGTCTCTTCGATTCATAAATAAATTTTGTTCGGAATATGAGATGACGTTGAAACATGAGTACTTACATGACAAAATCATCTATCACCCCGATAATTGACAAATATTTATTGATCTCCGACTCTCGTTTCTGCATATTGGATTTCTTCAACAGAGGAATCTGATGTATAACTATGGTCATCCAGCTTTAGTGATTATTCTCCTTTTATTTTTTATTAAAATTAAACAAAGATGCTTACGAACGTTTCTCAATTGAATGCTGAAATAGTCTAATTAAATGATGAAATATAGGAAGGACATTCTAACATGGAGGTTTGTTAACTGTAGTATCTAAAATTATGGGTGGCATTTCCGATAACAGTGAGCATTCACTCCGTTTCAGCAGAGAGGGGGAACTTGAATCTTCCAGAGAAAATTCTTTTTATTCTGTGTTCACCATGCTCACATAATTCCATGAGTGTAAACTGCCTGAGTGTATGTTCTGTGTGGAAAGGCTTATATAATGTGAAACGTGTACTACGTTTAGCAATGCTGCAATTTATTCCAAGGTAATAGAGGAGCCGGGCGTCGCTCGAATGCATGTAAGCATCTGAGGAATTTGTTGTTACTGAGGTTATTACAGTCTATAACTCTGACATTGAGGTTCTAAATGTCAAAAGAGACCGAATATAGAGACAAATAGGTGTTCAAATCACGAAAAAATGCGTAGCAGAAGCAACCACAGAAAGTGCTGCCAGTAATCGAAGCCAGCACTCGACTGTAAGCATAACGATTTCTGTTGACTCTGAAGTTGTCGTCATGCTCATTCTCGATCGATCAAAAATGGTTGGCAACAAAAAGTAATATAATAACAATGAAAATGGCCGTTTGAACCAAAACAAATTTCGAAACAACCTTCCACTGGCGAAAAAGATGCTTATTTAGACTGTTAAATCTCAATTTCCTCTGTTGTTTGTGAAATTGTTTTTCGTAAAAACTGCAAAACGTTTAAAAATATATATGAAAAATGAACGTCTGCTTATTGCTTCGTCGAAACAATACTTTTATCGATATGGAAGTTACGGCGGAGTACATGCTTGAAGCACTCATGCGTTTAATCAAACGTTGCATCTGATACCCCTGTCTGCTCACCAGGTCATCATTTATGATGAGTTAACCGTTGCGCATTTCAAACTAACAGTTATATGTTGCATTGTAACCCTATGTCCAGTGTTCCTTTCTTTTGAAGAGGGTTTTTTTAAACATGAACTTTACGAAAACTGAAAAAAATTAAGATTTAGTGATCAGTAATTCTGAAAAAGTGTCACAGGTAGTTATCATGGATGGTTAAGATTAGTGAAACATAATGACAGCATTGAATATCATACAATTTATAGCCACAGAATAGCCTCGCTTAAAAGAAGGTAATTCTAGTTTAACGAATTTTGTTTCAAGTAGAGTATATTTGGCCAAACACAGCCATCAATAACATTCTAGTGGATAGTTTATTCTTTCATATTATTTCATTCAGCTATGCTGATATAGTTCGTTGGAAGCACTGAAAAGATGAAGACTAGATTCAGAGCTCTGTTTGAGATAGAAATAGCCACTAGTGTGGTGGACCTTTGACTCCGTTAGCTTAGTTACCCAAATTCAAGTAGAAAATAAAATACCAAATCAGATTAGTTACGGAAAGAATATATTAAAATTCCGCTACTTGCGTTTACAAAGATCCAAAACTCCACAATAAACGTAACAGACTACGGAGGCGCTGCAAGAGGACTGCTCCAGTACTAATTCTCCAATGTTGACGTTGCCGGAGGTCGACCAAAGTACGTAGGAAGAAACTACGGTGCTCCTGCAAAAATTTGAGATAGAAAACAGGTGATTAAAATTGATCGACGGCAGATGAGACGGTGGAGAAGACTGAGAGTCCGAGTCAGAACTATATATTTATTCAAAACCCGAGGTAAAGTTCAAAGTACAGAGTTTATGGTTAAAACAAAGTGATGTACAATATGTTCATTTCTTACATAGTAGTAAAATTTGGATAAGTTTATTTTTGACGACTCCACAGGGCTCCCCCTCTTAGAGGTCCGGAGGATCATCAGTACTGTCCTCGTGGACGATTACATGCATATAAGCAATATAAATAAGGGACAATGTCTACAATAAGGATAACAAAAAAACAACAACAATAAGGATACAAAGTTAGATCAGGATGTATGGAATGCATCTGTGTCGTATAAAGTTTAGCACATACAAGCACATACAGGAATTTAAAAAAAAAAAAACTTGTTATAATTTAAATAAAAAATTTATGTACATAATAAACCATGACATGTTCGTTGACATTTGTGAAATTCATATATAAATAGACATATACATATAGTTGGTAAACCCGTTTCGAACCTTTTTTTATGGTTAACCCGTTTTGAACCTTTTTGTTTCGATAGTTAACTCCTTTTGAACATTTTTGTTGCTATTTTGGCCTTATAAACTCGGCTTGCTTTAATTTTTGTTACCACAAGTTTTGCTATTTTGTATATCTCTATACTTATATATTATATGACAATGGCTCCACCTAAACGTACCACTGTTGCTGAAGAAGGTAATAAAGGCGAAGAGACACAGAACTCTGCCGTTAACGCCTTGCCGGATTTAAGACTACCTCAATTTGATCTGGCTGAACCACGTGTCTGGTTCACAATCATTGAACAGTTGTTTGCAGCTCGAGGTATTACGTCGCAGATTGCCATGTATGGTTGCGTATTAGCAGCAATACCCACGGTAGTACTACGAGAGGTTATCGATGTCATAGACAGCAAACCTACAGACTCTCAATATGACAAACTAAAAGCTGCACTCATCCAGCGGACCACTCTCTCCGATGAGAAGCGCATACAACAACTACTTACTTCGTGTGATCTAGGTACAAAAAAGCCATCTCAACTACTTAGGCATATGCACCAGTTGATTGGGTCACACAAAGTAGATGAGTTAATTCTACGTCAGATGTTCTTACAAAGTTTACCACAAAACGTTCAACAAATCCTAACAATATCTTCTAGGACGACAGACCTATAAGAATTAGCTAAGATTGCAGACGATATCATGTGTGTGTTATCAAATAATGGCATAAATAGCGTGTCTACAGAGGCAGTACCACCAAGCCCTTCCACATCCATGAAGGACGCACCAATGTTTTGGTTACTTTCCCAGTTAACATCTCAAATGCAAGACTTACAACTGGAAGTGTCTGAGCTTCGAGCACAAAGGAACCAGTCACATACGGTATCCAAGCAACGGCGATCAAGATCTAGACGACGTTCTAGAACACCGTCTCAAAGCCGTAACATTTGTTGGTATCATAGGAGGTATGGGCATAATGCCCTGAAGTGTCTTCGACCGTGTATGTACAACAGTGGTAACTCATCTCAGGGAAACTCCCCAGCCAGGCAGTAATGGCGACGGCTGTTACTGGCAATCACCCCAGTCGCCTTTTCTATGTGAGGGATTTGACTACCAGCACAGGCGCCGAGGTCAGTGTTATTCCCCTCTCAATATCCAGGCGATCAGCCAAAATGCCTGGTAAACTTTCACTTCGTGCTGCCAACCAAACCAACATACAGACGTATGGCGAACAGTCAATGATTTTAAACTTAGGACTACGCCGACGTTTCACATGGATCTTCATAGTAGCTGACGTACGCCACGCTATACTAGGTGCAGACTTCCTAAGTCACTTCAATCTGTTAGTTGATATCAGCAAGAAAAAACTGGTTGACAATTGCACCCAACTCAAGATCCACGGTATTACATGCGACTACTCTGTTCATAGCATCTGCATAGAAAAGCCGGAGAGTGAAATGTTCTCTGCTTTATTGCAACGATTTCCTAAAATCCTTAAACCATCATACAACGTCGAGGATATATCATATCATATATCATACAGTTACCCATAAGATCATCACAACAGGACAACCTGTGAAGGCACGTCCACGACGGTTACCACCCGATAAACTAGCAGCAGCTAAGTCGGAATTCGAACATATGATGCAGCTAGGTATCATACGACCATCTAACAGTCCATGGTCTTCACCTTTGCATATGGTACCTAAAACTAATCATGACTGGCGACCATGTGGAGATTATCGCGCTTTGAATAACGCTACGGTCCCAGATCGTTATCCTATACCTCATCTCCACGATTTCTCCTTGAACTTACATGGAAAGACCATTTTTACTAAAGTTGACTTGGTCAGGGCATATCATCAAATACCAGTCGCTCCAGAAGACATTGCAAAAACAGCAATTATCACGCCTTTTGGATTATTCGAATTCTTGAGAATGCCTTTCGGACTAAAGAATGCTGCTCAAACATTTCAGCGTTTTATGGACCAAGTTACCCAAGTTCTTGATTTCGTCTTTGTATATGTCGACGATGTCTTAATTGCCAGCTCATTGATGGAAGAACATATGGAACACTTAAGCTTGTTATTTCAAAGGTTTGAACAATTTGGAGTTGTTATCAATCCAAAGAAATGTATTTTCGGTTCCCCTTCCATTGAATTCTTAAGACATCGAATAACTGTCGAAGGCATCAGACCTACCGAAGATAAGATAAAAACTATTAAGAACTTTCCCGAACCTGATTCCTTAAAGAAACTTAGACGTTTTCTCGGGATGTTCAACTTCTATCGACGTTTTATTCCATCATGTGCCTCCATAGTTCAGCCACTGACCGACCTACTTAGATGCAATTCGAAGAAATTTCAGTGGTCTGAAGAAGCAAAAGCAGCATTTAATAATGCAAAAGATGCCTTATCCAACGTTGTAATGTTATCTCACATAAACCCAGAAGCTTCACTCATTTTATGTACAGATGCATCGCAGGTAGCAGTGGGAGCAGTTTTACAACAAAAGTTCAATAATGACATCACTCCACTTGCTTTATTCTCCAAGAATTTGGAACCTGCGCAAACTCGTTACAGCACTATTGGCAGAGAACTGTTAGTCATCTATCTGGCAGTGAAACATTTCAGCTTCTTACTACAAGGTCGACATTTTACTATCTTAACCGACCATAAGCCTCTTTGTTATGCTTTCACTACTTCGTTGGACAGATACTCTCCGAGAGAAGCCAGACAACTGCATTACATGTCACAATTCTCAGACATAAACATAGAATTCAAAATGCATGGTCGAAATTTCCTTATTAAGAAATTCATTTCTTGAATTAGAATGTGAACCATTGGAGAATTCTACTTGGAGCGTTTCATTTTATAATATTAGAACACTTCATTCAAAACATGCTTGATGCTCATCCATCCAGTAAGTCAGAATTAATCAAGGATATAACCTGTTATTCTGAATTGCTTTCAACGTATGCAGCGTAGTTTCTTCAACTTAAAAATCTTCATATATAAAAGATATCAGATGAAATGTATCACGATATGAAACTGTAATTTTGTATACTTACATTTTAGAAGTTGCTCCAAAATATTACAAACATCTCAATTGTTAATCATCCCAAGTGATTTCGTTCTGGACAATGTGGAAGGTAAAAGCGGGCAAAAATTCTAAGGTTTGTGAGATAATAAAAAGGAATTCATTCATAGAAAACAATCCTCAAGATTAATTCTTCAAGAGTCTGCCTTCGAAGGGTAGGTTTATTAGTGTATTATTTCCAATGTATCGCACACTTAAATCCAGTTCATCATTTTCACGTGTTTACTTGTTTTGATGACAATGATTACTACAATATGTACGGCGACAATGTAAGTCTTCATTGTAATGCATTTTTTACGAGTTACCTATTCAGAACGACACTCCAAAGACTGTATGATATTTTCTACGTACCATTTGTGTTTATGTGAGTTATCATATATCAAATTATAATAGCTAAATATTATTTATGCAAATTTATTTGTCTGTATATATTATTGTGGTACTTTTATGAGTGATTTGTAATCGAAAATAAAATAATTGGGACGAACTTTCCAAGAGATGCAATAGAGTTATGATGTTGAATAAATTCTATTTATTACTAATACTTTCTGACGTTTCATGAAGAGCCGATGCATGTAATTCGCCCCTTGATTTACCTCACAGTTTCATTTTTTTTTCTTTTCAGTATACTTGGCATCCTCTCTGTGATACTGTTTACTAATATGGAGGAAATTCAAGGGCGTTTTCCAGCTAATTATGCTTTCATGGCACTTTGTGTAAGTTTGACGTTGATAAAAGCCCTAAATGTTCGTTAATTATTTTTCAAGATAATAGGTCTAATCTGAGCCCAAATTCGAACCCATGGGCTTCAAACATAAACTGGAAATATCATACTAGGATGTTTTGTCATTTATGAATATAAATATAAAAATAGTTGATATGGAGTTACAGGCTTCCACATTTTCCACTGTTTACACAGAAACAGTCTGAATTCATCTAAGGATACATCGTTATAATTTCTCTTTAAAATCTAATCTTCCTATATTATAGATTTTCTTTGAGTCTCTAGGATTGCCTGTTATGACGATGTCCTTGGGATGGGGGACCATTCTAGCATGGTCTTTGGCGATAGTTGTAGCTGTGACTGCACTCACTATTGGATACAAAATGGAGAGGCGGAGGAAGAAGGTCAGCATCATACTATTGAGCACTGCTGGAGTGATGATAGTGTCAGCTATCATCGTATTGATTGCTTTGAGACTTTCTGGTTTTCTGGTGAGTATCTTGATAATAATTGAAAGAATAATCCCTCTCATTTAGTTCAGTTAATAATGTTAGTTTTCCGTTTCTTGAATTATAGCCAGTGCCCGTCGAAGTGATTACTGACTATATGACAAGTAGGTTTTCAGTTGGTATAACTTTGATAAGAATTGGTGGAAAATCCATTTATTAGGTGAGATATCAGTGCAGTTGTTTCAAAATGTGTTAAACTTGCATTAAAATTCTTATTTCCAGAGAGGATTAGTGTTCTGCTTCTTTCGTCGTCATTTCGCATTTAATTTCTTGATACACAGTCGACATCATTTCCATCATATGCAAGCTATTCCTTTCCTCTACAGTTCAAGAGCCTCACAGAGATCATGAAATGCACACCATAACAATACTCATCAGTCAAACATTTAAGACAAAGTATTCGTGAATTGAAATGCAATACTCAAGGATAAACTGTCACGATCAGTGTGCCAGACATAGCTCATTCTAATTATTTTAATGGGTAGTGAATAATTTGAGAAACTCGTGTTTTATTATACCCCATCCTCAGTGTTACAGATTCGTTACATAACTCGAAGGTCAGCTATCATGGTAAGAGTTACATTAATTTCAGCTGGCTGAAGACCCTACTGCATATTTTTTCTGCTTATTGATATTCACCCAATACATCACATATGTTGTAGTCATAAGTAGAGAATAAATATACCAAACGTGAATAGACTCAAGCTGTTCGTATCATATAAAAACGAACCAATAACCTGTTTTTGATTAAAATTGAACGTATATCACATTCTCTCATTTACTTGCAGAAAACATCAAGTATACTTTCTGGATTAACCGTCATTGCTGCTATATCGATAGTAAGACAGACGAAGAATTTTGTGAATTCACAAGACTCTTAGTAATCAATAATTTCAATGAAAGCCGCATTCAATATCTTTACTATATCCTGATTAGATATTTTCAAATTAGTCTTCCTAATGGACACACATAATTATGTGTCTGTCCGAGAATTACAGAGCGCATTTCAAATGGATCACGTATTTAGTAGCTGCACGAATCGATGATATCCAGATGTTCTATTGAACTAGAAATGAATAAACACAATTTACGTAGAGAGTCTCTGTGTCACAAATTTGCACGAATCGTTTAGCCTACTCGGCTCATGTCAGCCGTGGACATTTGAGGCGTTTTATTTTTGGTGTGCTGAAATCAGTTTATTTGTACTGCTTGAGAGCTCATCCATTTACTTGGTAATATGGTAATATTTCGTCTTGTATTGTAGGTGCTTTACCTAATTGGATAAGGTTTACGGCGTTGCAGTGCAGAGCCGACGACAAGTCTCCTACCATTTGGGTTATTTCTGCTCACTTGGTTGATGATAATATTAATATACCTTTCCATATGTGCAATGATCGAAGGCGCACTTAATAAAGGAGATTATCGGCATGTAAGAAATTAAAAAACAGAGAATGCACTATAAATGAAATACACTCGCCATCTATTAGAGGAATAACTAATTGAATGAATATATTATAATGTTTAACGGATAACTAACATCATAATATGCACCAAATCAACGTGTTCTTTAAAACAATCAGATATGGTTGACCTACAGAGCAAGATGAGATTATATTATCTCCTGTAATCCAGTGTTACACAGTAGTAAACAAGACGACCAAAGCGACAGTTACCGACAACATGAGAGCTATATTGATTAGGAACTAAGGGTAAAATAGCTTATTTAACAAACCATGCTACTTTCACCGAAACATAGTTAGTGGAAATTGGGTTTTGTGTTTCCTGACTTTTAATATTTGGACTGACACAAGAT
Organism: Trichobilharzia regenti; assembly: GCA_944472135.2. NCBI lineage: Eukaryota > Metazoa > Platyhelminthes > Trematoda > Strigeidida > Schistosomatidae > Trichobilharzia > Trichobilharzia regenti. The sequence goes on along the minus strand of CALYDD020000369.1, from coordinate 74,398 downwards.
GCAACCAAACTTACCATCATGGAATATATTGAAATCTGTGGATGACAACAGGATGAAAACGTTTTAGTAATGTGTGAGTATAGGTGATGAACGTAGGGCTGGTGAGGTTAAAGTTTTGAATTTTTAACACAGTATTATTCTTTAATGAATTTGATTAAAGTTTCCAACATTATTTTTCTAAGAACTGCGAATTGATGATTGAGTAAAATTCGTTATTTACGCTTGGTTGTGGATTTTGACACAGAGAAATTTATCATGATATGGTGGAATACGCAACAATAATCTGTTAAATCTGAATGAAACTTTGAAGATATTTTGGATACACGAATGTATTCATGACGAACTTATATGACTAGATGCATTTTCTAAGAGTAAGTCAATTAGCATTTGTTGAAATATGATGCGTGAATCTGTAAGGCTTTTTATGATGACACGTTGCTACAGGATTGGAGATCTGAAACGTGAACAGCTGTCGCCTGTTTAATGAGTCACTGAAGAGTGAGTTTAGACGAAATCCAACCATTACAGACATTTTGCTTCATTCATACAAATGACTAAAAATCACTGAAACATAAATTCTGTCTTCTTCCCAATTAAAGTATCGCCCTTGTAAATGGAATAAATGGACTCGATAAAACTATAAGGGGAATTTATGGCGCTACTAATTTCGAGTAACATTGTATTGCCAAACGTCTGCTTCAACAATCTGAGAGAGACCTGTCTACCTCTATCGATAATCGGAACTGAGTACATTAATTTTGCGTGCTTTTGAAGAAGTGAACGTTTCGGTGAAACAGAAAGGTGATTTTCTGCTCGAATGATAGCAGATTTGCAAAGGTGGCTGAAAACAGTCGAATTCATCGTGCCTAATAGATCAACAACACAGCATCTTATATACTGCGGAAATGAAAGTGATTCTGTCAACACATTCACTATTGTCCGCCTACAAACAACAAATAGGAAGATGGTGGCAATTGTTGAGGCTTGCTCAATTAGAATTTATAAACCAGGTCTGTATTTAGGAAAGGCGATGGTAGTTGAGCCTAATCAACCATGATGAAATGTTCTACATATAAACCATAATAATAATTATTATTAATACATTATTTCATTCAACCTCTTCTTATTATCATTCCTGATTCATTTAAAAGATCTTTATCAGTAGCATTATCTTGACTCGTTTTGACATTAATAATATTACCAATAACATCATTATCGATATTATTTAGTTTGCAATTCTTGATATATTCAAGTTCTTTCTCTGATGACTTATTGTTCATTCGTATGATGTAGCTGATTTGTTTGTGATTATCCGTCGGTGCGTCGGTGGTACAGTGGTTAGGACTCTCTCCGACCATGCACATGGTCCGAGGATTGATCGCCCGCCGACGCACACCTGATATCTATGGTCGGCCTGCAAAATTTGGGCTACCGATATCCATGCTGAAAATTCCATACCTCTACCAAAAATATGGTGTGGAATCAAGCTGTAGTCAAAAATAAAAATGAATAAATTCCAATCTTTGAAACTCACTTCCACTTGTTTATATCAACTTGGCCTGGAAAAAACTCACGCGTATATTATCTCGGGATTGGTTTAACGTAGTTTGCTAACTTATCAGTCTTACATCTTCCAATGTAAATATAATGGTGTAGATATCTCTGTGTGTAGGATACTTAGGTGAAGAGTTCTACTGAAAAATTTATAAAATCAATAAGTGGCAGCTTATTAGGCTTTTTTTATTGTCTTAGGAGAAATAAACCTGTCAGCTGCGATCAACAATAAAGTAAAATCAAGAATATCTATTCATTCATATTGAAGTAATCTCAAGAATCAATTGCATCAACATAACTAGCGAAGAACACTTGACAATAGTTCACTCACATGAAGTAACTCCTGGTTCCTGATTTATGCGTCTTCAAAAACATTCACGTTGTTTGTTATATCTAAATATATATTATTTGACTTTTTCACGTTAATTCAGATCAATATTAAGAATGCAAAGTGGTCGACTTCTGTTTTGAATCTCAACATTATTCATGAATTTTTTATACACATTAAAGTTAAGTGTCGGTATGAATCACAACATCATAACGAGCTAGTTTAACTATTGGAGAATTTTTCTCAGACGAATATAGGCTATCGATAGCCCAAGGGTTAAGGGAGCACAAAGATAACTTCAAATCGAACCACTTATTTGTATGTATCATATATTTCGATTTCTTAATCAAACCAAATGCTGGTATGAAAAATAAAATTGTAGATTTCTTTGAAGAAGTTCGGAACGCTAATTTGTAGTCAAGTCAATTTTCTGATTGATCAAACCGAACGTTTGAGTTACGCGTAAAATGAGATCACGAGACTTCTATAAAATACGACACTATTTTACACATAAATTTAATAGACTGAATCTGAAGAGAATAAAACAATTCCAACAGTGGTGTGAACACGGGCAGTAATCTTGCTCGAAATATTACCAATAACAAAACTTATCATTGTGTGTAAACTATTAAAATATAATTATACTTTATTTGATCTAATCCACAATGCTCAAACTTTTTACTGATATTAATTCATATTGTGAGGTTTCTACTCCATATGCCGTCAATTTCACTGTCAGTGCAGGTGAATATCAAAAAACGCTTGACGTTATGTAGGAAAATTCGAGTGAGAGAATAAACAACATGCAACTGTTCAGGTGAAGAATAAATGGACCGGAATAGAAAGTTCACAACAGAGAATGGAACATGATGAGCATTTCTAAGCCCGTAGAAAAAAGGTTGGTAGGGCATCGAGCTAGTATTACTAAACTGAAAATGCGCGTCAGCTGGAAGTGCCAGCCTCCATGGGAACCTTATCACTGACTGAGAAATGCAGGCTTATCCAGGTGATGAGTCCCAAATACGTAATTTTTTTTTACTATAGCTTGATTCGACACCGTATTTTTAGAACAGGTATGGAATTTTCAGCATGTGATGTCGGTAGCCCAAATTTCGCAGGCCGACCATAGATACCAGGTGTGCGTCAGCGTGAGCTTGAACTCCGGACCATGTGCATGGTCGGCGACAGTCCTAACCGCTGCGCCACCGACTCACAGAATATCAAAATTTCGGTGCACATGAGATCAGATGAGAGAGAAGTTGATGATGTAATACAGTGAGCAGAACTCAGAAGATCAAGAAAAATCATCTAAGAGATTCAAGCAAAAAATAAGGTGGGAGGGTGTGTGAGTGAAAAGAAATGTTATCAAAATTAGAAAGCAAATGCGACGAAATGAGCATCCTCGATTCCACTGCTAGTCACCATCCACTCACTGACATATAATTATATCCCAAACATCATCGAAGCATCTGCACGAGAAGCCAACCGTGCAGTTTGGTACAAGCAATCGAAGGAAAATTCTAAAATTGAATTTAATATAATAATAACACTCTGTGTGTATTTATAAATTTAGTTGCTCCTGTGGATAGACCTATATAGGGCGAACAACTAGACAGCTTAACAAACGCATTAATGAACATCTTCCTTCATGGTTCGGGATAGGTCAAATAAAATCTATAAGAAGTTCTATTTTGGCTCATTTGATTGATAGCGATCACCAAGTGGACAAAAATACCGCCTTCAAAGTTATCTATAGCATTCCACCGAGTCTTTCGAATGGAATTCGAATCCGTCCTGTACACATAGCCGAAGCTATGGGAATTCGAGGGAACAACCCTAGTCTTTTCATAACGAAGCAGTTTGTTCTACCTTTGTCTCTCCCTTGACCTATGCGAACTCTATTCAAAACCCTCTCACCCTTTCTTATTTTCCGCCTCCTTCGTATTTTTATGATATTTATTTAAAGTCTGATTATCTGTCCACTTCACCTTTAGTATTACGTAACTTTTAAGACTTGACCTAATTAATTTATTGAATTGTCTACATATACATATATATATATAAATCTTACTGATATCAATCCGTGATCAACTCGTAATATATATATATATATATATTTATTACAAATATAATTTTTTGTTACTTTGTTATTCTTATCGCCACTTGCATAAACTATATTATGAATATATCGTTATCATTATAATCATCGCTATTAACTACATTCAAAACATTTACCATATTATTACTATTACGAAACAGCTGTCCAGTACTCCCAGGTTTTCCAATGGTTCTCTAACTAATGTCAGCTCATGATGAAATCCTGAAACCAATCAAATCTCTACAAACCAACACTTGAAAACTATTACTATTATTATTATTTTATCCGCAAAATCACCGTCATTGGTTAAAAATTTTTTATGGAAAAATCTATGTAAATGAGAGTAAAGTCGGATGAAGATCTAATTGAAAAGAATATTCTTAGCTTATATGTCTTGCTGTAATAAATGAATTTGTATGAACTGTGATCACAATTTGACCTCGGACTTCAAAATATTAGTCTCCATTTGTTAAACACTCGAAACAGCCTGTACTTTTCATCGGAACTTCAGTGAATACGTTCGACTAAAAGTTCATTACGAAATATGAAAATATATTGGATGTCCTTCTGAGGCATGTGTGAGTGCTATATATGCTTTATCAGTACACAGAGGTGATTTTAATCTCATGTATACAGGAATAATTCCACTTTTCAGGCATCTGATGTTGAAAATTCGATGGTTCACAAAGCGGGATTCACTTTGATAAAAATACGTGAGATTCTTAGCTAGCATTTTAATGGGAAGAAAGTCAGTTGAAAGCATGTAAAGAGGTGCCTTATTAAACTGAAAGCCGTAATAGCTTGAAAAAATTTGGGCATTGGGTGTATGATATTCATCATAAAATAGTTTTTTTGTATTTCCCAATGACTGAAAAACTAAACTAAATTGTTTTACCGACGTGTCACTGTTTAATGCTTATATCAGAAAACTACTCAATGAGCTTGACATCAGAGTTTCCTACAAAGCATCAGACACACTACGAAATAACCTTGTCCATATAAAAGACCAAACCCCTGAAGATTCTCTATCTGATTGTCTCTATAAAATAAAATGCTCGGAATGTGATGCGATCTACATCGGACAAACATCTCAAGAAATCAAAATCAGAAGAAATGAACACCGTAGAGCATCTCTTCGACCACCGAGAAATCCAGTTGAACTAGAAAAACTTGAAAAATCATCAGCCATAGGTCTACATGCTACAGAATCCGGTCGCAAAATTGATTTTGACGATATTGAAATAATCCAGAAAAACTTCAGAAACCACAAAGAACATCTAATACCAGAAGCACTTCATATCAAGTGGAATCGAAATTGCCTGAATAGGAATGATGGGCTGAAACAGAATCTGACCCGGCTACAACACCTCTCTCCCTCATGAAGTGACAAAATCAACACAAATGTGATAAGCAAGTTCACTATGCAAACACACTACTTTTATAATTCTACACACTGATAAAATCCAGCAATCCACACTTGGTTTTGTTATCTTGACCAATTGACCAACTTGACAACGAAAAATGACCGCAGACTGATGAACGATGATCAAGTTAGTAAACTTTATTTGATATCATAACAGATGTACTATTACCTTTGTTGTTTGGTTTAGTCAACTTCATTATTATTTTGACTTTGAATATGTCCCTTTAACTTGATCTGAGTCTATTTTCGGTTTAATAATATTTTGATAAAGCTATTAGCATTATATAGCGAAACGTCAGTGAAAACAATGCGTATTGTTTTTCATTCATTGGGAAATACAATAACCTTTATTATAGTGACAACCGGATAAAGAGGGAGGCGTGGCGCTAGCAGATCCACCCCGCAAAACTCAACCAAAGAGTTATAGAAACTTCAACGTGAAAATACATTAAAAATACTAAAAATATAAACAATAATCTTATTTTTCGCTGGAATCGAGGAAGTGAAATGACACAGGCTGGTGAAAGCCTTCGGGAAGCCAGTCATTCGATGTGCCTTCTCTCGATGAAAGCAAAAGTAAGGATGGGTACCTGGAATGTTCGTACAATGTACGAAACTGGAAGGGCTGCCCAGGTAGCAGCAGAAATGAGGAGATATGGAATAGAAGTACTGTAAATCTGCGAAAGCAGATGGAACGGATGTGGTAGATGCCAACTGCCAACTGGGGAGACAATAATCTCTTCTGGCCACCCAGAGGACAACCACGAGCACACCGATGGAGTGGCCATCATGATGTCACCAACATCAGCCAAAGCTCTCATGCAGTGGGAACCAATCTCCTCCAGGATAATGACAGCCAGGTTCAACTCAAAAGGAAGGAAAGTTACAGTCATGCAATGTTATGCGCCTACAAACGTCTCAGATGAAGAGAAGAAGGAGGCGTTCTACAGACAACTACAAACAGTAATGGACAACGTCCCAAAAGGGGATATCAAAACCCTGATGGGTGATATGAATGCGAAGCTGGGAGCAGACAATACAGGAAGAGAACTCACCATGGGTCGTGAGGCCCTCGGCGAATTGAACGACAATGCTGAACTCTTCTCAGACTTCTGCGCCTCCAATGATTTGGTGATTGGTGGCAGTGTGTTCAAACACAAGGATATGCACATGGCGACATGGATTTCACCAGATGGAAACACCAAAAACCAGATAGACTTCATTTCAATCTTAAGGAAGTGGAGACGGAGCCTACTGGACACAAGATCTAGGAGAGGAGCAGATGTGGGTTCAGAACACTATCGAGTGCAAACGACTTTCAAGGTGAAGCTAAAAGCCTCGATGATGACTGGGGATAGGCCACAATGCAAGTTCAAAACTCAATCACTGAAGGAACAACTACAAAGGACACTTTCACTGCAACTGTCAGAGCAAAGAAAGAAACACAAAGTGACATCACTGAAGAGTCATGCGTGCAAGAACATTGGAAGTCTCTGAAAGCGATTCTCAACGAAACGTGCTCAATGGTTCTAGGAAGAGAGAAGAGACGAGACAAGGAATGGCTCTCAACGGACACTTGGAAATTAATAGAAGAGAGGAGAATGGTGAAAGAGAAACTGATTCAATGCAAGGACGGACAGGAGAAAGAGACGCTCAGCTCAACTTACAAAGCACTGGACAAAGAAGTGAAGAAGAGTGCTAGGAAGGACAAAAGAAGATTCTACAACAACCTCGCCACTGAAGCTGAGAAGGCAGCAGGCAAAAGGGACCTGAGGACATTATATCAGATAACCAAATCTCTATGGGGGAAGAGGTCAACACAAGCGAAACCTATAAAAGACAGCCAAAGGAACCGAGTTACCAAGGAAGAAAAACAGATTAAACAATGGGCGGATCACTTCAAAGGACTCTTGAACCGACCATCACCTGCAACCCGTCCAGAAATACCAACAACAGCGCGTACACGACTGTAAGTTGACACTAATCATCCAACGAGAGCTGAAGTCTTGAATGCAATCAAGCTTCTGAAAGCTGGAAAGGTAGCCGGATCAGATGGAATACCCCCTGAAGAACTGAAATCGGACCCAGAGACGACAGCAAATATGCTGACTCCGTTATTGCAAAATGTCTGGAAGGAGGGAAGGTGCCCACTGACTGGAGGAAAGGTTACCTGTGAAACTACCGAGGAAAGGCGACTTGGGACTCGCCAGGAACTGGCAAGGAATCATGCTCCTGTCGACGCCAAACTGCAAATACAAGACCCGCCTCTATTTTAAGAAAATGAAAAATGCTAACATTTGTAATGGTGTGTAAGCAAGTGGTATATGTTTTATTAATTCACATGGAAAACGTCCAACTACTTGGGAATTTAGGTGGGTGACACTGTTACAGTAGGACAGTAGAAAGGAATTTTTTGTAATGGCTACTCAACATAGAGATAAAAGCAAAATACATCTGGCATATATTAGAATAATATTTTCTCAAAGCCTCGGTATTGTGCTCGTTTTGCCTTGAGTGTTGTGCTTCTTTGTCGTCATTTCATATTTTTCCTCGTTGTTTCACAAGAATCGTTCATTTCTACTCTTCCCAATTCAATCTGTTTCTTCACTATTTCATATCCGCTCAAGTGGTATACATATTTACATCTTTGTCTAAATACTACTTGTAAATCTTGTCAGTAAAACACGCCACAACACAGATATCTCATGACTTCTATGGTTAAGGTATATGTTACTTGATTTTAACTTTTTATACTACTCACGAGGATGCATGTTATTTGAACAATATTTCTATCGAAGCCGTCCATCAAACCTTCGGTGATGTCGTCATGCCTGCTAACTGTGTCTTATTGACTTATCTCTTACGGTTGTGGGATGGTACATAGTAGCGTGGTATTTATTCTTGAAGGAACCTGCTTAGTCATGATCAACAAAGAGTTTGTGTTGGAAATCAAAAGCTTATTAAAATGTATTCTAATACTACTACGGTGCGAATGACATCTGACTCGAATTCCACAGAACTACTTCTGCAGGCGTCACTGTTTGTATTCACGAACTAATATGCAACATCTCTCACAATCGACCTCAATTCTTCGGCTTCACAGTTTGATTTGGGTGCTCAATCATTCGTGTAACATACCAGACTGATAATAGAGTGATTTTTCTCGAGGCGCAGCCTCCAAATAACGTGCGATCTTACAACCCAAACACCTCAAACTGACAAACCATTAAAGTGTTGGTTTGTAGGGATTTGATTGGTTTCAGGATTTCATCATGAGCTGACATTAGTTAGAGAACCATTGGAAAACCTGGGGGTACTAGACAGCTGTTTCGTCCTAGTTTGGGACTCTTCATCAGTACGCACCCACCGGGATTCAAACCCAGGACCTTCCGGTTACAAGGCTAGCGAGCTCGTATACCATTAAGCCACTGGGACCCGATCCATTGGTCCTTGAACGGTCGCGCTATGTCGTGAATTGGCAGAAGTTAGAATTCAAGGACCAATGGATCGGGTCCCAGTGGCTTAATGGTATACGAGCTCGCTAGCCTTGTAACCGGAAGGTCCTGGGTTTGAATCCCGGTGGGTGCGTACTGATGAAGAGTCCCAAACTAGGACGAAACAGCTGTCTAGTACCCCCAGGTTTTCCAATGGTTCTCTAACTAATGTCATCTCATGATGAAATCGTGACAAACCATTTATTGTGCTGTGAAACAAATATTGTCATTTCTCTTTTGAATTAATAATTCTACAGCATTTTGTAACACGCGTCATTTCAGTGTACAAACGGTAGAAAAACGATCATAAACAGGTGCAAATTTATCCCCAATGTTTTCGCTTATATTAGTGCATATGATGTTCATGAAGTAGATGGTTTTCCAGTAAAAAAATGCGCAAACACGAGAATACATACATATACTACCTTATGCAAATGTAGACATTAAGGCACAACAGTAAAATGATGATGTATGTTCGACGAAAATAATCTGGAGACTATTCCACAAATACCAGATTGCTGTCTTAGTTTACACACCAATAAAATCCACATGATGTTAAGCTCTCATATGTTTGTGTGAAGAGATTTACCATCAGGTACCAGAGTATGAAGGCAAGAATGAATTCTGTGGAGCTCGACGGGAACCACCACGTTATCCATCTTCGCAGATTGACACAAATAAATATCACCTAAATTGAAAAGAAGTAATACCGTGTAAGTGAAAACAGACTACATTACATTCCCAAAAAGTTTTAGAAAATTCACATTCTGTAGTGGTCACATACCAACCAGATATATTTTATAAAATGCATTCATCACGCCACAGATACTGATCAAACATCGAACAAACTCATAATCAACATTTCGACTTATCTAGGAGCAGCTAACGTAAACCCTACTTGCAGTTGGACGATTGTCTGAATAATTCACGCTTTTCACATGCACCTAGAAACGTAAGCACATGACTACAGTGTGCCTGTCGGTTTGACGGACTATGAGATTTTGGTTAGTTAGTGTTGTCTTGCGTCATTTAACCTGTTTGACATATCTTCACCTAACACTTTTCCAAAACATCAACTTTGTTCCAACCGCTTTGTCGTAGATGACTCCGACTGATATCATCAATAAGATATATTTGCAATCGTTGCTCCTGTGATGGTGTTATTTGACTTCACACATATTGCACAAGGTGTTTTGTTCAGATCTGCAGATGGAATGTGCCATTATCCTTTCCGATGTTAAGGGAATACATATGAACATCAGGATCACTAGACATTATCAAGTAATCAGTTCAGTTGAATAGTTTAGTCTCAAATGACGCTTCATTGCCACAAATCTAGCGTCTCACATTGGATAATTATCGGTTTATCATATTCATCAGATGTGGAAATCAACTTCAAATGAAACTAACAATGATTTACGAAAATTTCTTAGAAAGACGGTTGCAGTGAAGAAAATGTTTTTTGATGAAGTCATCAACTAGACTGTACATTCGAGTAATTATATTACATGTGTGAAAACGTTTAAGAATTATTTTCGGTCTTACTTTCCTAATAACTGAAACGTTGTTAACTCATAGTCTGACTGTATTCACGAAAATCATTCAAAACTTGTAATCTTAGTGGCAATGTTTCATAAATGCTGACTTTGAAATAATAGCGAAGATTTGTGGCTGAGGTGGATGATTTGCAATTAATACTGACATTCTAGTTTTATCAGTCACCTAAAGTGCTGCGCTTAATTGAAATGCTAATATATTTGCATTGAATACACTGATAAAGTCAAAGACTTACGGCGAGTATGAGTAGTCCAATCAAAACTACTGTGAGTATGCAGAATACCTGAGTTTGAGAAATGCAGAAAACAAAGGAATTATTAACAAATAATATACACAAGTTCTGTTTATATGCGTGAATTCTGATACTGTGATACTAAACAAAATACTCACTGATTACATCTAGACAATAAAAGCTATCGAAATATCCCCAAACATCTTTGGATACATTGGTGGAGATTCATAGTCCACATGAAATACTAAGAATCATTTTGAGTAAGAGCTGTGAATGTTACATGCTGAATAGAGTGGATCAAGCATCACTGATTTAATGAATAAATTAGGAAGTATACCACCGTCTGTCGAATCATTGCACCGAGTTTACTAGCCATTTCTGCCAACCTGCTTCTAACTACCAACTCTCAGTATATAACTAACTACTTAGCTTTAGAACAAAATTTCAATAGTTTGTATGGAATCAGTTCGCTGTCAGTGATAAAGTTAGAAATTCCTAACGAAACAAATCAATAAAAATTGCTACATGTGGCGGGGAGCTTGAAAATGTGTACGAGGTCTGATTCCCTGCGCTCGGCCAACATTTCCTCGTCTTTTGTATTTAGCATGGTTACGTAGAAAATCGTAGGCAACAGAGCATTTTAAAATGATGTGGGGATTTCGTCCGATTTCATAAATATAATGTGTAAATCTTTTTAACTGAAATTTGTGTAATTTACGCGTTTTTGTTCTGGGATTAAGTGGAAGCAAATCCTCAAAGCGATAGCTGAAACCATGAGAACGACTGATATCTGAAAGAAAAAAATGAACCCCTTTTCACTCAATGACGGCAGTTTCAAAGCGATCACGACAACCATCACTGTAGCCACAATCGTCACAACCAACGATAACAAAGCACATTTCCACTGAACAGTTTGGATCACAGCGGCGAAGACCACAGACCATAATATGACCTGCATAAAGAAAGTAATAATTATATCAATAACTGAATGGTGACTATGTGATAAATGAAGACGTAGCAAGCAAATTAGATACATTTCAAATGCAATGCTTCCTGCCTTCGTTATAATAGATGAATAATATAATTGGTGTCATCCGGAAACGCTGAAAATAGCAGTTATTTATACATGTAAGCAGTCTACGTGTTTCACAAAGTAAGTGAGACATTCCTCATTTGTGTGTAAATGTTATGTCGAGTGTGAAAACAAAGTGAAGCATGCAATCCAGTATGCTGTGGAATTTCATCAAATCGTCAATAACATATACATTCATACATTAGAAATATATTCATGAGTCACCCAGCCAGTGCACTGAAAACGAAATTATACTTTTACTTTTTTTTAATATTTTGATTACAGCTTGATTCCACACTGTAGTTTTCGTATAAGTATGAGATTTTCAGCTTAAGATATCGGTAGCCCAAAGTTTGCAGGCCGACCATAGATATCAGGTGTGCGTCGGCAGGGGGTCGAACCCCGGACCATGTGCATGGTCAGCGAGAGTCCTAACCGCTGTGCCACCGAAGCTATTACACTAGGAGATATTAAAAACTCATGAATTTGTGATGAATCGGTATGAAACCTAGGATTATTAAAACCTGAATATAGCAAGTGGGTGTGTCTGTAGTTTCAGCGAACCACGTATATGAAAATGGTCTTCCTGCAATGAGTTCAAGAAGTGCCTAGTGTGACTGCATGCAAACTGATTATTCACATGCTTCAGTTATACATGTCTCTCCATTTAACTGCTCCATCCAATTGAATATCGTTAAACATTGCTTTCAGTTGTGAATGTTCAGGTCATACGTAAATCTGAATAAATGTTTATTATTCTCACATCAGCCTCATTGCTTTGCTAATCTGCAGTTGTCTATGAAGAGAGTTTTCTTCCTCCTCATACAATCATGGTTGTGCCGGCCATGGAGACGAAAATGGCATGTGTTAGAAACTGAAGAAGCAAACTCATTGGCAAAATAGCCACTGCCACTGACATTTCTCAAATAACACAGCGGTAATTTGAATTTCACATAGAATAATGAAAATTCTGATCATTGCATACACATCAACGTAACACTGATACTTACTATAATCCAAAGTAGAATACGAAGACCGTAAAAATTCGAACGAATTCTCTCTAGGAATATAAGTAGAAGTAATACGATACCAACAACCGATCTGAAATGGATTCGAAAACATCAGTAATTGATCTGAACCAGCGGATAATTAAAATGACTCACTACATGATAAGTTCGAGAGAAATCATAGCAATGAAATCTCCTGTTTGTTATATTGAACTTTCTACTATCGACCCGTGGTTTATGGGATCAATCTGAGATTTTCACAATAGATAAAACAATCGTGTTTGATCAATGTTACAGACCACCGTTGCACCATAACGAGCATTATATTTGATAGAGAACATAGTGAAACACTATTTTCTTCACACGCTGATGATTGTGCTAGCATGGAGATGTTAATTAGTTCGTTGATTACAGTCCATCTTTACTTCTCAAATACAGGGATAAACATTTATGTGGAATCAAGTAATCTGGTAGTAAGAAGAAATTTATTTCCAAGACAACAAAGTGTCTGTGCAGCATTCTCTAACGTAGACCTGAAAATAAAACGAAAAGCCTGATATGTAATATAAATGATACTCGTAGTCATATCACGTAATGCCAGTTAAGGTGTGTTAAGTAATACAATTGCGTATTCAAACACCTCTTATCAGCAGTGAATCAAATATCTTGTGGGTAAGTGTCACAGTGTTGGAAAGATCTTTGATCTCGGAACCAATTCCAAATTGATGTACTCTATAACCTCGTCTGGTTTACTGGTAGGTTTTAATCCTGGTGTTATTTCAGAAACCACACCTCATAGATAAATAAATTATGCCATTACACTGTGAATAAATTACATTTATCATTTATTGAAAGAATCATTATTTCAGTTATTAATTATCACGGTTGCATAGGAAACTAACATAACAATACAATTTAGATAGTAGGTCCCCGTGAAAAATCCAGAAATATTTTCTCTGAAATGCAAGATAAGATTTTGTTATCTTCTCTAATACAACCTTACTTAATGGCAAACAAAGCGACCAAACCAACTGTCACCAATATCATGATGAATGTGTTGATTAGTAACTAAAAATAAAATAGATTACTTGAAAAATCATGCCGCTCTTACCGAAATGTAGTAATTAGAAAGTGTTCTTTTGAGTCCTCGACTTTTTATTTTCGGAAGGAAACAGGACGCAACTAAATCTACCATCATGAAATGTTTCAAAATCTGTGAAGAAACGTAAAAGTGACAACGGAATGAGGAGAATTTCATAATAAGCGAATAAAGTTGACGAATCCATTTCGACATAAGAAGTAGGAAAATGATGCGAATAGGGTCATTGATTTCATGAATAAATTTTTTTACAATCAAACGTTGGTAAGTAAATAAAATGACACATTTGCAGTTTCTTGTGTTTCGGTAGGGACAATAAAACCTCAAGAAATTGAGAAATGTGAATAAAAGCATTATTACGTTTTAAATACACCACAGAAGTTGCGTCGGTGGTATAGCGGTTAAGACTCTCGCCAACCATGCACGTGGTCCAGGGTCCAATCCCCGGCCGACGCACTGCTTTACCTCTCTGAGCCAGAAAGTAATCCTGGTAAAGAGGAAAGGTTGGGCATGAGGCTAGCCTCCCCATACTGTAAAATAAACACTGCTACAGAAACTTCAAGCCACTAGCTTGAAGCCCTATGTTCCACTGGGGAACGTGAAGGAAAAAAATAAACAGTAGTTTTGACAAAATGACACAGGAGATTCGATTTGCGTAAAGACAAAATAAGTAAAAACTGGGAAAATACCCACCATCAGTACAGAAAACGTTAGATGATGACCCACTGCAACTTTACCAATTATAAATAGGAATGCCAGGCGCATCTGTTATATGTCCGTGAATAATGAGTTGAAACCAACTGCAAATCAGTGCAATACATTTTCTTTTGAACGAAATAATTCGTCATGTGTAAAGAATAAATCACACTAGGTATGATCAACAAAATATAACTAACACGACACGATATATCCATCCATCTTTGAGTCAACTCAGGAATTATTCAATTCAAAATAAGTACCAGAGAGGATGTGACAGTAGCACACTCACCTGAAGTAGCTCCTTGTTTCATATATACACGCCTCAGAAAACATTCACGTTAATTCGCATATATATATATATATATATCTTGATTTTTGTGATGGTTGTCGATACCCATTTTGGATATACTAAGTGTTCATATTCCATTCTATGTTTCAGTGTTATCACAGCTCATATGCTATAATTTTTTTCTCAAAATCATGAGCTTATGTACATCAATTGTGAAGTTTGATACACATTCAATTAAGATGTCGTCATACAACATGAAGAAATAATTAGCTAACTTGACTAATAAAGGGTTTTTTCTCACGAAATGTATCATATTGGTGGTTCAAAGGTTTCATATATTTCATATATCAATTCAAACAAATTATTTGATTTTTAGAAATGTTATAAAAAATCTGTGGACTTCATTCTAGAGATGTTGAAAGATATTTTGTAACCAGACTTTCAACGAAATAGAACAAAAGTTTCATTTACGTGTAATATCAAAGATTTAGGATTATTCTACAGTATGGCACTATTTCACACGCAAATTTATTCTAAAGAATCTACGAACCTTTTATTACGAAGTATCTAGACTGCTTGCAGTCAAATGCGCTGTTACTGCTCACCAGAAGATATCAGATGCTCACTGGTTTGATCAAATTGGACCAGCTTCCCATGTTGGTTTAATCTCCAAATGATTCAAAAATTTTCATGAATTTTCGTATTTAGGTCAATCGTAGTAGAAATGGAGGGGTTTCTGTCCAGTTTTCTGAGCTTCTCTAGAGATGAGCAGGTATTCACAGGGCGCAACGTCCAGGTACCTCGTGGATACGGAGTACTCCAGTTAACTTGATCAAGGTTTGACCAGAAACATTCGGCATTTATTGAATAGAAGACATATTTCGAAATCACTTTTGTATAAAGATGAATGATATTAAAACTAAACTTTGTTCGTGAAACTTACTCAAATCTCTTCAACATTATGATCAAGATAAAACCTCAAAGCTATAGTTGAGTGTAAGAGGCAGTTTCAATTCACCATTGTCTACTGAGGAGATAATGTTTTTAAATTTTAAGCTATTAGATAGTCAGCATCGAGGACTTATTAGGCTCTAGTGTTGTTATACAATTTTCAAACAATGAGCTCTAAATTATCATTCACCTACTTAAGCTACTTATCACTTATAAGTAACAAAATGATGCTTTCCACAAATAAAACTCGAGTTTGACATTGGGGATTGTGTAATGCGATATTGCAGTACTGTTCGATAAGCGTGAAGTGTACAGCGCGAATTTTAGAAATCCATCGTTCCAAAACTAAACATACAGAAATGAAATTTTTGTATATATACATATATTTATATATATATGTGCATATCAAAAGTTTGACTGAAAATTATAAAACCTCCCCTGTTTCTGTCAAGAAACGAAAGAACTTTGGTTATTGGTATGATAGTTAGTTAACAAATATCCACTGAGTAACTATAACTTCAGGTGGATTGAACTTTGTGTAGTGGCTTCAAGATCTCCACTGAAATTCGTGTGAGAAAAATAATTTGTATGAAGTCACAAATGGGAAAAAGTCGAATCTTCTAAGAAAATCCTAAGAGAAAAAGTCTGATTTTACCAAAACATTTGTGATACATCTTAGCAGTACATTTCAGAAGTCTTATCACATATCTACGTCTTTATTTAGCGTCGAAGAGGATGGAAGCAGACAAGAAATTGTGATTTATATGAGTAAGGTTAATCACCAAGAATGAAACAAGGTAATTTAAAAGAGGCTAAGTAGCTATAACTGGTGTATTTATGATTTTTCCGAATCAAATATCAGCTAAAATGCTCATTCCGTCCTGTACTTTAGTGAGACATGCGAGCACGAAAACTACTCTTCCGAAAATATATACAGCAAAAGTGATGAAAGCGGAATGATAAATAGTAACAAAATGCAAAATCGCAAAAATCTTTCTTTCGAAAATGTCAACATTTCAATATAAGTCGCAAAAATGGGCAGAACGAGTTTATTTTCCCCGATTGGTTGTAGCCGATCAGCCAATCACTGACACGTCAGTTATTGTGTATAGTATATTACTTCAAATGCACCTCATCATTATAAAAAAGACCTAAAAATTAGTGAAAATACCGCAAGTTTAGTTAGTTCCACCAGAATCGCGACTGATTTCTGTCATTCATGTATATAGTTTGTGTATGAATACCGTCTATCTACTGAGTCACACCACCTTGGTATCTGCTTGCAGTTACTTCAAATGTTTACAATGGATGCATCATTTGACACCCATTCTTATCATCATACTATATATAAACGCTTGTGTGCTTCAGATGGCAGTTATAAAATGTAAAATACTGATGTGAAATGAACAGTGATATTGACGATCAAAATTATGCTGTGATCAATTTCATAGTGTTACGTGAATCCTTCACTTATTCTAGTCTTAATATGTTAATTCAAATGAGGGATAATAAGTGTCGAGTTCTGAAAACAGTTGTTGATGTAGTATACAATTTACGAGGCAGAACATTATGCTGATCACTGAGGAGCAACAAGGCAGTGTGATCAGAGAATCTTCACAGAAATATAAATTTGTTTCTCATGACATGAACACTGTCTAACTTGAAGACAGCCTCAAGTGGTATGACGAATTGAATTGTAATCATTTAGTACATCCGGTGACCATTCCGCAGTAAACTAAGTTATGTCTCATGGTTATATGTTCACCGTTCTGAGATAACCAGCTAAATTAAACTAATAAGATCATTGCATTTGTTTCATATGAAACGATTAGAACCGTGGTCTTGAATTCAACATCAAGTATATGAGTTCAATCGTATTTTCAATTTACCTTCTGACTACCCATCGCTATTTCTTGACTTACATAGACCAGTTGACAGGGAATATTTCCAGCATAACTTGCATTTTGTAGAACCCTAGGTGGATAATAAAAACAATTCTGTTAAGTTACACAGTTCAGAGAAATGCTGATATGAGCTACATATTCCCTATATCCTTTCTCTCAGTATGCATGAGAGAACTGAGAGAATAAAAACAAAATGGCTACCGCTTAGATATAAACAATAATATATATATTCTATAGAACACTTTTGAATACGAATTGTTAATGTTAAGTGGTGAAGAGAGTGGACCAAAACACCATTGATTTTATGGTTGAAGAGAAAGTATATGATCGTCATTTGAAACATTCCACAGAAATTACTAGCCATTACTATTAGGCTGCTTATAATCATCAACTCTCAGTAGACAGAAAACTACGATAGTTTGATATGAGATCTGGTGAACTTCATGAATAAGCTTAATAACTCCATTATGGGTAAAATCTATTTTGATAATGTCTCACAGTGTTATACAGTAATATTTCCTGATGACGTTTTGAGCACAATTCATAATTGCTCATAATCATATCATGGTACTCACACAATCTTCTAACTTCGTTTATATAATTCCATGAATCCTTGTTCATCGAGTCTACACTCAACACGTGCAATAGGAAGGACTCATCACTCATACCGGAAATATGGATAATTCTACTACCAGTCAAATCAATCGATGGATAATAATGGAAAGGAGTACCTTTATGTGATTATGAGCAGTAATAAATTGTGCTCGAAATGTCATAATTAAATATCACTGTATAAAACTGTGAGACTTTATGAAAATCAATTTTACCCATAATGAAATTATACTCTAACACAGTGCACAAGTTCCATTCTTACATGAAGCCTAATAATTTCACTTCAGGTTCTTACAATTGCATGGAGAATCTCAGCATGAGCTGACGTCAGTTAGAGAACCATTGGAAAACCTGGGAGTACTGGACAGCGGTTTCGTCCTAGTTTGTGCCTCTTCATCAGTACGCACCCACCGATGTCCGAACCCAGGACCTTTTGGTTACAAGGCTAACGAGCTCGTACACCATTGAGCCACTGGGACCCCATCCAATGGTCCTTGAATTCTACCTTCTGCCAATTCACGATATAGCGCGACCACTTCGCAATGTCTTCTACAATTATAAAATATAATATTTATTGTCGTTTCAATAATGGCCAGTTACGCGATGTAGACTAAGAGATTAGTTATGGGGTGTGAAAATAGTCGTATTTTTTGTGGCAAACATGATTGGCTGAAGGCGACTACAAACTATTGTAAAATGGGAGACAATGGGGTGATCAATTATAATATCTTTGTAGAATGTGGGGTAGGAAAGTTGAAAAGCCAGGTCAAGATTACAAAAGGTGTCAGGTGAGTGGCTAGTACAAAGTAGTATATATTAAAGAGGAGAGAGTAACACTGCAATGTGAGGTTCATAATGAAATAACGAATGTGTGAAATGAAACAGGTGGAGGCATATATTGAGAAAAGACATAAAACCATTAATAATAAGTCCGGATTGTATAAATGAAAAATTCGATAATATTGAGAATATTTGCATGAATGGCATAAATGATGACGAATAATAATAATTGTAATAATAAACAACGGGAGAAAAACAAAAAAGAATTGAGAGTGCTTCTTCCCCTTGATCATCTTGGGTTTTTTGTTTTTCTCAAGTGACACCTTTTGTAACCTTAGAACGACTTATCAATTTTCATACCCCACTTCCTATGAATCTGTTATGACTGATCACCGCCCTTGTTTCCCATTTTACAATATTTTTAATTGATTTCATCCTAGCGTGCTTGTCACACAAATACGACTATTTATTTTGACACCCCATAACTAATCTGTTATTCTACGCTAATAATTCCTAACAAAACGAATCAGTCAAAATTCACACATGTTGAGAGGGGGTGTGGGATATCAGTAAAATTAGCAGCCTACATATGTAACTTATTTGTCTCGGCTGATATTTCACCGTCAATTGCATTTATCATTATTACGAGAAAAACCGAATTTAGCAGAACATTTTAAAGTGATGTGAATGTTTCATCACATTTCAAAAGAATAATGTGCCAATTCTTACAACTTGAATTAGTTTAGTTTACAGTAATTTTTCCACGGGTCAAGTAATTCCATATCGTTGCACCCGTAGCTAAAACTGCAAAAACGACTGATATTGCACAGAAGATGAACCCCCTGTCAGTCAATGTTGGTAGTTTCAAAGCATTCACGACAACTATAACCGTAGCCAAAATCGTGACAGCCAACGATATCAGGGCACATCTCCACTCAATAGATTGGATTGCAATTGCTAAGACCGCAGACCATAATATGACCAGCATGAGGAAAGCAATAATAATAACAATAACTGAACAGTGACCATATGGTAAATGAACGCGTAGTAAGCAAATGAGGTGCATATCAAATGCAACGTTACTCATCTTCATTACGACAGATGGGTCGATTTATTATCGTCATCCGAAAAAATTCAGAAAATAAGTATTCGTTCCACAAACAAACAATCGGCATCTTTGACAGCATAGGTGAGAAAATCCCCAGTTGTGCATCAATTCTATTTCGGATGTGAAAGCAAAGTGAAGCATGAGATTCACTATCAATATCGGATACTTTCTAATATTGTGGATGGATGCTGGAGTCCACTTTTCAGTGCATGAGGAGTGGAATAACAATGCAACTACTAAATAACCTCATGAAATCATGATTAAGTCAACTGAAGCCGAGTGTAAATGTAGGATCATCGGTCGTTTTAGTGAACAAAATACATCCAGCATGTTCAGAATAGGTTCAGTTTGATTTCAAGCAAACTGATTTTTCTTAAATAGATGTCTCTCTCTTAGTCTGACTCAGTATATCTGATGTCTTTATACATTGATTCCACTTCTGAATGTTATAGTCAAAGGCACATTTTAACTGGTATTTGTCATGCTGAAATCAGTCTTAGTATATTACGAATTCACAAGTATCTGTTGAGATGGTTTTCACTCCACCACCATATCTTTTCTCATACCTGTTGTTAGCAAAAAAGACATATCTAGGCTTATGACACTCTTGGAGATGAAAATGGTATGCATCAGAAATTGTAGAAGCAATCTTACTGACAAGATACCCATTGCCATAGACATTTTTGAAGTGACATCGCAATCATTTTATTTTCCACAGAAACATTTATGCTAATTCTCATCGTTTCATACAAAGTAGCGTAATACTGATCCTTATTACAATCCGAAGTAGTATACAAACAGCAAAGAAATTCGACAGAATCTTCATCACGACTGTAAATACAAGTAATAGAATAACGACGACTGCCCTGAAATGAATTAGAAAATATCACGGATTTATCTTAACCAGCACATTACTGAAACGGTTCGTTACGTGATGCGTTCAGTACAAGTCATGGTAATGAGAACTTCTGTCTGGTAAATAGATCATTTCCCACTGGAACCAAAATTTATGAGATCATCCTGCGACTTTAACCACAGATGAAACAAATGAGTTTGATCACTGTTTTAGTGCACAGTTATGTAATTACAATAACTGTATTTGAAACATAACACAGTGATATACGCTTTTCTTCACACACTGACGATAGTTTGAGCATGAATGTATGTAAAAGTTTGTTGAAGACAGTCTTTTTGTATTAACTAATAACATGCATGCATATACATGTAAAATCTAGATCTCTCGTAGTCAGGAGAAATCGACTCCCAGAACAAATACTGTTTGGGTAGCACTCGTCAAGGTAAATTTCCAAAACCTGAAAGATTCCTTTCACGTAGCACAAGTTTAGGTGGGGTGGATGAAATAATTGTACAGCCAAACAAGGTGTAAGAGGAAGAAATGATATATCTTGTGAGTCAGTGGCTTGTGGTAGGATGCTCAGTGAACCACTCACGTGATATGGTATTCAATTCCCAGTCGATAAACTCATTCATTTCGCCTGGTCTACTAGCCGGTAGAGAGCCTTGTACAAATGAAAGGTCGACAATGTATCCAGCCACCTTGCCATGTGGAAAATGACATCGACGATACTGGAGCAGTGGGATCTCAATTCTAAATCTTTATTTTTGGTTTGGAACACAGGAAGTGAAAAACGAGGACTCTAAACCAGTAAGCTTTAAAAATATCAAAAAGTCTATTACTTATTTAATAGCTCTTCAGTCTTTTTCACAAAATTAGTGAATCAAATGTTAGTGATTAGCATACTCACTCTTGCAATGTTGATTCCTAACGTTAGCATTCCGAAGTTGGTGTGAACATCTCCTCATGTTTCGGAAATTTTGTCAGAGCAAGTGACCAAATAATCTACTTTATAAAATGTTATGAAGTGAATTTCATGTGAACTCCTCTCCGCAAACCAACCGATTCCTATCATAATGATAATCACAATTTAACAGTTTAGATAAATAAAGAAGTGTATTGCATTAATAACGAATTACACATCTCATCTTTTGGAAGATCATTTCAATGAATAAATAATAAAGTTGACTAGGCAACGTACAACATAATGAACAACAGGTAGATGTATATCAGATAGATATTTTCCACAAAAACCTTGGCAGTACTTTTCCTGCAAAGCAATTTAAGATTTTATTATCTCCTGAAATCCAGTCGTACTCAGTGCCAAACAAGGCCACCAAACTGAGTGTCACCAGTATCATGAGAGCCTTATCGATTGGGAACTTCCCTATTAATAAAAATATTACTATTTCATCTCAGTGTTACTCACTTTACGTTATGTAACCTATCTTATTCTTGTACTACTTCTGGTTAGACTTTGTTTCAACCCAGACATGTTGAACTCTATTCGTAAGACTACTGCAATAACCCTTAACAATGTAATATCATTCTGGACTTAGGTTATACTAAGTTCATATTAGTCACTGCCTTTCGTTGTGACAAACATTTTGTTCGAATCTGCACGATAATTTATGCTATTATTTTCTTCTGATCGCAGTAGAATATTCAAACTGATAAAGATGAGCTTTTGTTACCCTGATGCACACATCTTTCTTGCTCTGTGCAAGTATGATGATAGAAGGAACTGTATTACATCCAGTCGTGGTATTACTTTGACAAGTCTACTGACATCAAATGGATAGATGTCAGTGAAGACAGTACCATTTCAGTTTTCTATTCATAATGAATTGATATATTTGTTGTGGAATTGAATAGCATGCACCCAATAATCAGCATTTTTAATATTATTAATTCTGATGTTGGTTTGTACCTATATCTGCTAATGTCTGATCAATATAACAGTAAATGTGAACATTTAATCTGGTAATATCATTTTGGCTGATTAGTTGAAGTCCATATAGCTATGAATTATTTGATCGTAAACTACGCAAATTTTGCAGTTTGTGCTCATGACCGAGGTCCTCAGAATTAATTAATGCATTATATCTCTGACCACATCACTACTAAGGCCACGGAGTCGTAAAGAAACTCACATGAATCACTGTCTCTGGACACACTTTTTAGTCTCCCAAATTATAATGTCTACAGAGACAATTATCCAATTTCACGCCATAAATTCGGAATTGATTTGTTGACTGTCTGATGAGAAGTATTTACCTGTCTATTCCACGAGTGAATTCACCACTCACCGAATTTGCTCATTCAACAAATTTCAGGCACTATTCCTATCTCAACATTTCGCGTGAATCATCATGTTTTTACTACCTATAGCTGTAATTTTCCTTACTATATTACAGTGTTTCCTCACAAGTCTCGCACACGTAACTAACAAAGGAAATATCATCAAACAGGCAATTAAGCCGAGGCTAAGTTTCAACAGATTCATCTTAGTTGGATTTTGTACATCATCACAGGCAGTGAAGTTTTCTGGATATCCATCACCTTATAGAACTGAAAGTCTGTGTGGTAGCTCATCCATCAATGCATCGCTGGTTCGAATTTCACGGGACCTTGAGAACAGCTATTTTACTGTGGAACGTTTACACCAGATATGAACAAAGCTGGTGGAATGAAGGTATTGATGACATCACGTGTGTTTGTGAAATATGGATTTTATCGCTCAATA
Source organism: Trichobilharzia regenti (assembly GCA_944472135.2). NCBI lineage: Eukaryota > Metazoa > Platyhelminthes > Trematoda > Strigeidida > Schistosomatidae > Trichobilharzia > Trichobilharzia regenti. The sequence continues at coordinate 50,589 of CALYDD020000369.1, read as the reverse complement.
TTTCTCTTGAGATTGACTGTCTCAATTTCGAACATGTGTTTGGGATTATTTAGACATACTATTCCCCGTTTGCGTAAAGCGTCCCTATGCTGCCTATATGTTGACAGATATTCTTCCGTTTACTTGATATGTACACCGTTTTTATGACCCAAGCAAACCTACCATAGACACAAATATATCTTGGACGGATTGCTTCAATTAAATATTTCTTATCAAGTGATTACAAATGGAAATGAATATTTACTGTACGTAACCAAATCGTGATGAAGAAGTTTGTCTACTAGATTTTCGGAGATATACACACGTGAACTTACCCTGCGTTACATATTACTTATTGGCTCATCTTTTCACTTAGGGTATCTATATACGAATTATCACCAACAAGAAGGATGAGTTATATTTCTTTACTATGTCGTTGTTTCACTCCTGTAACTACAGTTTTCCAAAGAAATTCACGTCACATGATGTATTTGCTAAATTTTGCTTCATAATATTGCATTCTCTGTTGAATATTTTGTATTACAGTTATTTATTCTTGCAATATTTTCTTCTCCCACTCGAATTACTTCAGACAGCGTCGTACGCATTTCACTATTGACCAGCACTGAGAGTGAAACTCACTACATACGGCACAGAAAGCTTAAAATGTGAGCTTTGCAGATTCAGTCTATTAAATTTGTGTATAATAGTATGGTATTTTATATAAATCCTGTGATGTTGATTTTACGCGTATTTCAAACGTTCGGTTTAATCAATTAGAAAACTTATTACAAATTAGCGTTCCGAATTTCTCAAAGAAATCTACAATTTCATTTTTCACACTAATATTCGGTTTTTTGTAGGAAATCCAAATACATGAGATATACAAATTAGTGGTTTGATTTGAAGTTATCTTTGTATTTCGTGAACCTTTGAGCTATCGTTAGCCTATATTAGTTGGAAAAAAATTCGCCAGTAGTTAAACTAGCTCATTATGATGTTTTGATCCATACCGACACTACTTTAATTTGTATAGAAAATTCATGAATAACGTTTAGATTCAAAACAGAATTCGATCACTTTGCATGATTGATTTCATTTAACGTGAACAAAGTCAAATAGTATATATTTATATATACGAAGCGACGTGAATATTTTTGAAGACGCATACATCAGAAGCCAGGAGTTACTTCAGGTGAGTGAGACCTTGTCAAGTGTTTTCTGCTAGTTATGTTTGAATCAATTAAGTCTTGAGTTTACTTGAATATGAATGAATAGATGTTATCGATTATAGTTTATTGGTGATGCAACTAATAGACCTTATTCCTTCTAAGACGATCGACAAAGTCTAGTAAGCTGCGCTTTATTGATTTTATCAATTTTTAGTAGAACTCTTCAGCTAAGTGTTCTACACACAGATATATTTACACCATTAGATTTTCATTAGGAGGCGTAAGACTGGTAATTTAGTAAACTACATTGCAAAAACTTGCGTGTAAATGTTTCGGGCCAGGTTCATATAGACAAGTGGAAGTGAGTTTCTAAGATTGAAATTATGCTGATAATCACTAACATCTCAGCTACATGATACGAATGGACAGTAAGTCATCAGATAAAGAACTTGAATATATCAAGAATTGCAAACTGAATAATATCGATAATGATGTGATTGGTAATAATAATAATAATAATACGAAAACGAGTCAAGATAATGCTACTGATAAAGATATTTTAAAGGAATCAGGAATGATAATAAGAAGAGGTTGAACAAAATAAGGTATTAATAATAATTATTATGGTTTATATGTGGAACATTTCACCATGGTTGATTAGGCTCAACTACCATCGCCTTTCCTATATACAGACCTGGTTTATAAATTCTAATTGAGCAAGCCTCAACAATTGCCATCATCTTCCTATTTGTTGTTTGTAGGCCGACAATAGTGAATGAATTGACAGCGTCCCTTTCATGTCCACAGTTTATACGATTTCTACATACTGATCATTTTAGTAAGATGACTCGGACTGTTTTCAGCCACCTTTGCAAATCCGCTATCATTCGAGCAGAAAATCACCCACCCAAACGTTCATTTCTACAAATACACTCAGACTGAATATACTCAGTTTCGATTGTCGATGGATGTCAACCGGTCTCTCCCAGACTGTTGAAGAACTCGTTTAGTGACACTGAGGAACTGGTAATTAGTAGCATCATAAATTCTCTTCATAGTTTTTTGGAGTCCATTTACTACTGTTACACAATCTAAACTTAAGTTAGAAAGAAACTAGAAATTACGTTTCACTGATTTTTAGTCAGTTGTATGAATGAAGCAAAGAGTTGTAATGACTGGATGTCATCTCAACTTACTGTTCAGTGACTCATCGTCCACGTGACAGGTGTTCCCATTTCAGATCTCCAATCTTGTAACAAAGCGTCACCGTTTAACGTGTTACTGATTCCCACATCATATTTCACCAAATGCAAATTAACTCATTCCTTTAGAAAATGCATTTAGTTGTGTTAGTTTCTCGTGAATACATTCAAGTATCCAAAATATCTTCAAAGTTTTATTCAAGTTCCACAGATTATTAAGGTGCATTCCTCCTTATCACGATAAATTTCTCTGTGTCAAAATTCACAAACACCCTTAAACAACGAATTTTATCCAACCATCAATTCACATTTCTCATAAAAATAACGTCGGAAACTTTAATCAAATTCAATAAAGTACAATACTGTTTAAAAAATTAAAAACCTTAACCTCATCAGCCTTATGTTCCTCACCTACACTCGTACATTACTAAAATATTTTCATCCTGTTGTCATCTTTATTTCATCCACAGATTCCAATATATTCCATAATGGTAGGTTTCGTTGTATATTGTGTCAGTCCAAAGATCAAGAATCAGGAAACACGAAAGCCCATTTTCGACAACTATGTTTCGGTAAGATTAGCATGATTTGTTAAACAATCTTATTTATCCTTAGTTCATAATCAATATGACGCTTATGATATTGGTGACAATAAGCTTGGTCGTCTTATTTACTTCTGTGTAAGATCGCATTATAGAAGATAATATAATCATAACTTGCTTTGCAGGTCAAGTTATTCGAATTTTTAATGAAACATGTCTATCTGGCGTATATTATGATGTTGGTTATCCAATGAACGTTACTATTTATTCCTTGATTTAATTATTCCCCTAATAGATGGAGAGTGTAATTCATTACACTGCCATTCTCCATTTCTCAATCTGTTACATGACGAAAACTACCGTCATTAACATAAGCAAGCGCGAGTAAATGAATTCACAAAGACTTCATTTCACTGGATTTCTTGGAGTATATAATTCGATTACTTTGCTTGAAAGATCCTCAAAAGAAAGCTGATGTTCACGGCAGTTTAGAAATATTTTTGTTAGGAATAAACAATACAACAATGGCCATGACACCCAATGCGTTGTTGATACGTTGGTTAGGACGCCATTCGATCAGACACATGGTCTGGCCTTCAATCTCCGGCCGACGCACACCTGATACCAATGGTCGGCCTGATCAATTTGCTGAGAATTCCATAATTGCACCGAAATACTGTATGGAATCAAGGTATAATAAAACACAAATAAATAAACAAATAACGACCTATCAATTAGTTATGTCAAAATATCCGAAGAGACAATAACTAAGTAGCTTCTCCTTTTGACTCTTTTAATGTTTACTGCTGTAGAGTCACTGTTTTCTTCTTTCCTTGTATTCCGACTGAAATATTAGACTACATGTTTGAGGCCCTGAATTGTCAGTAGTATTCGTATAGTTTTATAAGGAATCAGTTTGCTAGCCTCATACACAGCACTCCTTTGTACGACGCTTACTACTAGCTGCATACTCACTGCATATAACCCACGCGCACTACTGTTGTGTGAAATTAGGACGATTTTCATGAATATTATATCATAAACCTATTATTTAACTTTGAAATCTACCCCGATCTGTCCTGGTCAGACAGTTTTTGTCACGAGAGTAAATTTGCCCTGAAGACCATAAATCATGATTCGAAATATGTATGCATATGTGTAATTAATAAATACAAGGGGACTGCTTTTAGCAAACTTCATGAGATCTTCATGCTAGCATAATCATTTGCGCGTGTAAAGAAAATGAAGAATCACTATGTTCTCTTCAAAATATAGTTTTTGTAATGGCACAGATGTGCTCTGTAACACGGAACATATTCGACAGCGATATCAATGAATAAGATGAAGGATTTATCTTATAAGACATGGATATGGCATTACCATGATTTCTTATGTGGTTATTATGTAATGATACATTTCAGTTATTTACTGGTTGGGATTAGTTTTGAGTGTTTCCGAATTCATTTTAGGTCAGTCGCCACCATTCTATTACTTCTACTTGCATTCGTGACAGAAATTCGAGTGAATTTTTACGCTGTTACAATACTACTTTGGATTATGGTAAGTATCAGCGTTACGTTACCCTTTATCGAACCAAGAGAATTGGCATTATTTTTTGAGAGAAATAAAATGACACTTGTAAATTCGTGAACAAATAAAGCTGATACAAGCATAATAAGCACTAATCGAAATGTACGAATGACATTTGACATAAGCTTAATTTTCTCACTACGTCTTCACTTACCAAATAATAATTACTAAAATATCACTAATATTGATTTCTTGATATAGGTTATATTGTGGTCTGTGATCTTTGCTGCTGCGTTCTTACCGTTTAGTTGGAGATGCGCTTTGATAGCTTTAGCCGTTACAATAATTGCTACTCTTGAAGTAGTCTTGGTGACCATGAGACTTCCACAATTGAGTGAAAAGGGGTTCATCATATTTTTAGGAATATCAGCCGTCCTGGGGGTTTCAGCTATTGTTGTAAGGATACGTTATTACTTGATCCCTCAACTGAAAGAGGTAAGTTACATTAATTTATGTCTTAAAATTATGAAATGAGATGAAATCTCCACATCATTTTAAAATGCCTTTTTGCTTATGACTTCTCTTGTAACAACGCTGAATACAATAAGCAATGAAATATCAGTCAAAGTAGCTGGTTATCCCCTGGGTGCCAATGATTAGAAGACGATTCATAAGACAGCCTAGTAAATTTTGTAAAGTATGTTGAATGACATTCATATAACCTATGTCGGCGCTACCTTCTACTGCCATGATTGGTATTTCAGCCAAGCCTATTCAGCTCTTACTGAAAACGATGCCAAGTAGTTCAGATACATAGGGGTGGCCTGCTGAAATTTTGGGCTACCCAGATTTTGCGTCACTTGTTTTGCATCTGATTACTTGGATTCATTTTGTTTTATTTTTTTGATTATGTTTCCGAATTGTATCTCTTACTTTCACGATTATTTAAAATGCTCTCAAAATGATGATTAAATAGTTCTTAAAACCTTGAGATAAAGCACCATGGTGGGTGGCAACAATCCCTAAAGTGAACTCAAATGCATCAGGTGACTCTACCTGTGATTATGAGCACAAAGTGCAGGTCATTATCGAACAAGATTAATTACTTGGACGCTCTATTATGTTCAAATATTTATCGTTATACAGGTGTGATAACGCTTCAAGAAACCTGGCTCCACAATTCATATGATGAAAATTTATTCTTACTGAATGATTTTAGTATGTATAGCCAAGACATCTGTGAACAAATTTCTTAGACAAGTTTGAGAAGGCTTTACTGTGTAACTTTCCGTAAATTTTGGGTAAGACTCGTACAATACAGTGATCAGAATTGAAGAGCGGAGCTCATTTATCAGCTTCGTATATTCCAGAATCATTTATAAATACTAAACCAAGTGACGTATCCTGTCGAGATGGGAAGTTAACAACATTTTCATGGCCCAGCAATGTAATAAAACTGCAGTCGCAATTGCTGAAGTCGCCAGTCACTACAGACAAGGAGTTACCAAGTGAAGCAGCAGCGAATATAGTGAATTCATCAGCGAAGATCGATAGTTCTGAGGGAACGCAACAAGGTGTGATACAGATATGTGTGACGAAAATGAAGCTATACTTAGATAAGTGTTTAGGTAGACATTTAACAATTTAATCTTACTGAATGTTTTCAATATGTACAGACAAGGCCAAAGCAGTTCAAGAAAGAAACTAGGTGGTGGTTTTGCTAATTTTGTCAATTCTCAATGGTCTGTTGCCGAGATCATCTGCTTTAAATTCTCCAATGATAATATTGACTGTATGACTGTTAAATGTCGATTTAGACACCTTTCTAAGTACAACTTCATTTTCATCACGAATATTTGTGTTACACCCTGTTGTAGTACTTCAGAACTATCTACGTTTATAAGTTTCCAGATAGCGGGTGTTACAAACTTCCTGGAATAATTTCAGCGCCGAGTCAGATTGATTCATAATAAATTTTTTAAATTAATCCCGTTAAGAAAATCAAAACAAGATTTTTCTGAACGTTTCGCTATGTAAGCCACAGGTTCTTTAGCAGATTTATTCGGATTTTTACTAATCATCAGAATATATAGTCAAAAATTTTTACATAAATTGAAGTCAGTTTATTTGAAGGCCATTTGTCCATAGACATTTTTACCATCACAAATATGTAAGCAGACATCACATATATTTGTAATGACTAATGACAAATTGTTGTTGTGTTCACTCTTCTATAGTTGATTTGTAAAGACTACATTTGTATGCGTGTGTGTGTATGTATGTATGTTATTTGTCATATGGAAAATAAGTGAATTCAAATGTGATAAAGATGATACATTTTAAAAGGTCATGGAGACTTAGCCGGATAAAGGAATATTATATAAAATGAAGAATAACATTGGTGTGAAAAGAATTAACATCCTAATTTGATCTGATATGCACCGATTTAATTCAATTTATAACCAGAAGTTAATATCCTGTAAAAATGCGTCTAATATACGGAGACTTTTCAAAGAAATTACTGGTGAGATGCAGATACCTAGTAATCCCAGTTCATTTGATGTGTGTGCACTAAACAAGTCTTTCATACATTTTCCAACGAATGTCGCACCTTCTGGTGTTACAAGTGGTAATGAAACCCGCTTCCCTGTTTTCAATACAAATGACGTTCTAGAATGTCTCCATTCACTGAACCCTTCTTATAGCTTAGGTCCAGATGTTTTGCCTAGCCTTATTCTTAAAAAATATGCAGATATCCTGTGTTATCCTCTCAGGAACATATTTAATAATTCTTTTTCCAGGATTGTCGTGCTAGCCGTCTGGAAGAACATTGAAATTTTACCTATACCTAAGTTATTTACTGGAACATGTTTTAAATTTAGACCTATTGCTGTTACCTCTTATTTGTGTTAAAGTATGGAAAATTTACTCTTACTTATCCTTCAAGTATCTATGATCAGTTCTTTTTTCTGGTAGTTCCTGGTCTTCCTGTGTCAGCGATTTCTTAAAGAATATTTCGTCTGACTTTTCACATTAAGAAGTTTAGGCACTCAGGCAAAACCCAATTCTTCCTCTTACAGTTGTCAACTCGTGCATCCTACCTATTCTTCTTCACTATTCACCTTTATTTTTTCCTGGATTGCTTCAATATGACCACGTCATACCTCGTAGAACTTCGAAAACGGCCGGCCAGGGGTATCCCGTTGAGCCACATCGTTGGCATTGTCATTGACAGCCACTTGATGACATACAACAAATTTGCTGAAGGAATTTTGTCAAACTGTGAGCATCCACTGCAGCACCCACAGCTCCAACCTTGTGTCTCCTCAGGTTAAACACGAAGTCTTTTCAGAAGACTCATGCACATACGTCTAAGTGTAAAAATTCCACTATACCATGTTTGGCGCGTACTTTATTTGATGAAAATAGTTTTAGGCATGAAATAACTAACCTTCTTAGCAATATTAAATAAAACATTTCCTCCAACCTTACAACATCTACCTTTATTGTTATTGTAATTCTTATACTTATAATCCCCTCAACTTTTTGTTTTAATTTGTTTATGTTTACATACCTGTGAACATCACTTAAGCTGTGTTATAATTACTAATTGTGTATTTCACCTCACCGTACTATATAACATGCTAAAATTTTTAAATTGAATTGACAATACTGTTTGAAAAAAACATAATTATTATATTCATTATTGTCACTTTGTACTTCGACAACTTTTGACTTTATACCGTAAATATGGGCAAATTCCTCTGGTTAATTTTGTTTTAATTTTTAACTTTAATTATCACTTGAGTGAATCAAATGCAATATCGTGACAAAGGATGAGAATTCCATCCTGTATTATAAGTACTTAGTTTGGAATAAAGTAGATTACTATTAATATATTAATCTGACGTCACTGTGTTGAGAAGAGGCTATTTTGAGGAATGTTTTAATTATTGCCAGTGTTAACATATTAGCAGTGTTTACTTCGGTCTATTTACTGGTATAATGATTTAAATGTAGCAACAAATCTTGCATTTCTCTTTGTGAACAGACACCTTCTTTTTGCATTTCTTAGATGTCGATAATCTGTATACTGCTAGGAGTTCCAGTCACGTTATTTATAATCTCTGTAAGTTTTCCATTAAATCAGTGTATTCACTACAATCTAATTTCACCGTTAAATTGCTCACAGCACATCACTAATATGCAGCGTAAATCAGTAGTTATATTTTCATATTAAATAAATTTGCGCTTTGTTACGAAGTTCTAACTCATAGTCGAATAAAAATGCATGTGGTGTTAGACCCTTAGTTGGAGCAATGCTTGAAGTACTATGGAATCTAAAACCTGAATTATGATGAAAGTCAATCAAACAGCATCAAACTTTCTATGAAACTTGTTCACTAAGCTTAACACATTTTTGATGATTTTTCTGAATGCTGTAAGTATAAGAACAAATTAGATTTTGGTTATTAAAATTTCCGCAAATCACTGTCGATTTCATTTGACGGTGATTCTTATTTCTCCTGAGTCCTACTCTTCACCGACGGTGTAAAAATACGTTATCTGGTAAATTTCAACAAGATTTCTGTTATAAATACATGTTACATACATCTGATGGAGGATACAGACGTATGATAATCCCATGTCGAAGCATCCTTCAGAAAGTAGCCATTCAACCAAACTGGTTACTAAAGGATGACTAATGATATTGACATTCGCACGCGTTTCCAAAATTATAGAGTAGGATAATGATATGTTCCCTATGTAAATCTGAAACGAAAACCCCATGCGAAATCTCATCTTCACCACCACAACAACAGCATATGCATGTTTATTTTGAGCGGCCATTCGTCTGAGTCGCCTATAATATAGCAAGCGGTGCAAACATTATGTTCTATGAACGCTGATAGCGAACAATTGTCAAACAAGATAAATGAAAAAGATCACACTAAGTAAGTAGTCTGGAAATGTGCATCAAACGACGTACAGCCTACTTTCAGAAGCACACATCTCCAGAAATATGCGACAAAAATGAATTATTCGGAAAATCACTCCATTTCAGCTACAGTTTGCGTTACGTGGCAAGGTAAGTCGAACAGAAATCATTTGAAGCATGACATGGAAGCTGATAGTGAATTTCTGAATGATTCAACAGTAGTTGAGGCGCGTAGGCTTTACCTCATTTTCCTGACATTGCAATCATAAAAGTTAACAGTTTTTCTCACAATGCAATTCGAGTTTCACGTAACATTTTTGCCGATATATATAAGTCATTTATGTCGGAATTCTTCTTGCTTCTTTATACTTCAGGTGATGTTTATTTGTGTCAATATGCGAAGGTGGATAATGTGGTGGTTTCCCCCCAACACCGTAGAGTTTATTATTAGCTTCATCATTTGGTGTAACATGATAAGCTTATTCGCACAAATTTATTTCAGCCTAACATTGTGTGCAACTCAGTTTTGTCACATGTGAAAAAATAAATACTGATTTGTGGAATGGCTGTCAAATTTTTTTCGTATAGCCGGCATAATCCTTTTGTTAATGTGCCGAAATTTTCACTTATTCATAACTAAGTTTGCTTTCGATTTCACTTGTGTTGACGTCTTTGTACACTGAATAACGTAGTTTTCGTAAATATTAAATGCACAAATGTATAGGAAATTATCATCGACCAATGTGCACCCATGTCTGATTGTTTTTCAGATGTATGTGTCAAAATGATGCATATTTCAAAATGTCTTCTGGAGAAACAATCAAAATTTAATTTCTAATTTGTAATTATCAGCACCACAAACGCCCTGGCAGTTTGTGAGGATGCTTCCATGGTGAAATTGTGCGCGATTTTGAATTCCTACCTTGAGAAGTATCATTCGAATTACAGTCTTGTATTTTAAGAGAAAACTTGAGAATTTCAGTCTATCCGCATTTTTAATAAAATTAGCTCGAGAGTGAGGTGCGTTGCGTACAGGAGTGGTACCTTTATTTTAGTAATAATATGTGTTATCTTGTGTAGAAAATCGGTTTAATTTACTGATGGACAGCGTACGTTTATGATGATGAAACAATGCTCAACGACTGAATCGAGCGGAACAGTGGGTCACCAAAACAGCTTCCTTTTTGTAGAAACAAACATCGGTGAACTTGTAAAGTCACACATAATTACACAAATGATGAAGGGGATCTGTATTTCAGAGGTGCTCTTCTATAAACAGGAAATCTAAACGCTGCGGTTCCATTATACATCCAGAATCTTAAATTGTCTATATTGTGGAGAACATCACCATGTTAAATGACTCATTCGCAGTCATTGGTGTTATGTCAGTCAAAGAATGTTTTCAACGGAATTACTGTAAGGAACTTCAGAGTGATGTCACATGGATTGAGATTTAGTGATAGTGTGGTTGTGTGATACAGACAATGTGTTCCAATGGAAAGGTATTCTCACATATTCCCACAGTTCAATACAGCATCAAGAACAGAACAAGATACATCTATTTGAACATTGTGTTTGTTGCCAGAGTAGGAATTTTATTACCACAGTTCAATGCTGCGTTGGTAACAGAATAATATTTGTTCATTTGAACATTCTATCTCGTGTCATTTAATGTAAGGCGAAATCTCTAGCCATATATATATATATAGCGGTTTGATCAACTAAAAATATACCTTGACTTCGGAGTGTTGCTTTCTGTATTCACAGTAGATGAGACCTAAAATCCGTCTGTCTTCATACTTTCAAGTTTTACCTTATGAGCATGCCTTCAATCGTTTCTTATAAAGTGAATGAGGAGGTCATTTAGAAAGCCGGAAGACTGAGCAAAGAAATGTTTACCTTGCAATACGGCCCTCATCTTTTAGCTCCAATACATACCGCTCTTTCAAAAGAATACAAACAGTTTTACCAATCCATTGGAGACATGCTTATTAACAACAATTAGAGAGTATCAACATATGAAGGGAGTTATAATTAACGAAGAAAGTGAATACAAACAATAAAATTTGAGAAATAGTTACTATGAATGAATTATATAGAGCATAACTTTGAGAAATATGAAGGAATAATCGGAAGGTCAAGTTAGTTGTGTAATGGATAATTAAAGAAATGTAGAATATTTTGCATAATGGTAAAGGAATATATATTAGAGCGAGAGATGAAGATCTAAGTGAAAGTGAATATTTCTTCGCTCAATCATTTATCCTTCTAAATGTCTAAATTGGGATGGGGTGGCTGGAGTATTCCAGTAATGATGTGACAATGAGTTCAGTGTCTCTGTCAACGTTAGGAATCTCTTACGAATTAACCGAGATTTTGATGCTCGCCTTACAATTGTCATCATTTCTTGGAGAATAAGCTCGCTATTCGTCATTTTATTCGACACAGATTTTTACGTTGTTTTCGAAATCAAAGAATATTCGCGAATTTGTAGTTTGTTATTGCTGTCTTTCTTCTGAAAAAGAAACAGTGAAAACGCCACATAATTTTTGAGTGATTAAATATTCTTAGTCACTCTGTCTTGATGCATTACGATTACTGACCATGAGAATCAAATCCAGTAACTAACCATTGAATAATTGTACCCTTACATGAGTTGATTATCGTGTTAACTGTCATCGGTAAATTTGTGACATCACTGAATTTCGAATTCACAGAAGCTTACCTGGAAAACAACAGGTTTATTAAGACGTATTCGTAAAAAAATTTGTTGAAGGTTGACGAGTATATACAATTGCATTTAATTTTGCAGTCGGTGATCTAGCATTCTTCATTCATTAGTTTCGAACGCGTAGATTCAAATGAATAATATTTGAGTTCGAAAGTTTCTTTGAAGTTCAGAGATGAATGTGGATTTCAGCTGACCTATGGTGTTGAGAAATTGTGCACAGCATACCATCATGAGTAGGTAGACCTTAAAGTTGTATTTAATCTTAAAGGAACCTTCTGAGTCATGGTCAAAAAGAGCATGTGTCTGTGGAACTGAAAGCTAATTAAAATGTATTCTAATCACACAACTGTTTCAATGGAATCTGACTCGAATCGCACAGACCCACTTCTGCAGTTTGACTATCTCTTATTACGTTTCATCTCTTCGAACTTACTGTGAAGGAAAGTTTGATTGTCCTAAATATAGTGATAGTTGGTCAGGTGAAGGATGGGCACACTCACCAAAGCGATGATATGGTGTCAATATTTAGCCTATAACCTCGCCTAATATACTACCTCGCTGGATTTCCAGGCATTTCTAAGCCCAGAGAAAGAAGGATGGCAGGGTATCGAATTAGCACAATTACACTCGAAAAGCAATCCGAGTACTACCGAAACGTCACTGCACATAAAGAATATTAAAAAATATGACAAGCAAACTAATATTTCTCTGGAGCCGGAGAAATGGAATGACGTCGGCTGATGAAAGATTTCGAGAAGCCAGTTAGCCGGTGTGTCTACTTTCGAAGAAAGCAAACACAGGGATTGGGGATGATGGAGTTCCGTGCGATGTACTAAAGTGCAAAGGTTTCTTGAATAGATAAATAAGTGGGAAGATAGGGCAGAGAAATGCTGAGAATCTGTGAGGGAAGATGGAATGAATGTGGACTATTCAAATCGTCGCGTTAATAGTCAGTTGTTTGCTCCGGTAATCCAGAGGACAACCAGAAGTACACTGAAGCAGTAAGTGACTACCTTGATGTCAGCAACAGCAACCAAAGCTCCAATGCAGTCAGAACCAGTGACCCCCAGGTTTATGATTGCCAGATTCGAACCAAAAGGAAGGCAGTTGGTTTTAAATTATAAAAGGCTATGCAACTAAGATAACTCAGAACAATGGAAGAAGGAGGATTTTAATAAAAAAAATTTCAAACAGTATTGGATAGCAATTACAGCGGTGGCGTCAAAATCCTAATAGGCGATATCAATTCCATTCGAACCTGGAGCAGATATTAGGAAAAGAGTACTCATCATAGGTCGCAAAGCTCTGAGAGAAATGAATGATAATGAAGAACTCTACGCTTGCTTCCATGCCTTTAATGATTTGGTTATTTGAGTCAATGCATGCAAAACGCATAGCGACGGGGATGTCACCCGATGGACACACCAAAAATCAGAAATACTTCATCACACAATTGCAGCTAGCCTACAGTAGTAGTGTAGTTTCACAACAAACCATCTTTAGAATCGCTGCTTGATATGATGTGAAATTATCTGAAAGAATGTTATCTATAAGTAAGACAGGTGTGAAAAACTTCCTCATTCTTTTTAGAGACACCTCAAGAGTATGCATAAGTAGTTGTGTTGAGCCACCTATTGTCGAATAGTTCCGTAGATAATAGCCATGTCGGATCGAATTTAGCTTAGATTTGTGGAATCACTTCCTAAGTGGTTACTTCGAAACACGTTCGTGTGAGATGTTGAGAGGTAGAAAACGAATTATGAGTGCTTAATATAGAATTTATCATCGTGTGCACTACTACAGTAACCAACTGAGTGTGGCAACGAAAATGAAAACCATCAAGTCAAAATAACAACACACAATGACGATTCACAAGAGAGAAATGTAGAAATGTGGTGTTTGGTTATTCGAGTACGCCTACAGCCTGTCTGTTACTTTATATTATTCTGGTGACTTCAAGATTTCTAAATCGTACATATGTATTCACATGTAGCGAAGTGTACATCTCAACGCAATCAAGACGGTGAATCCTAATCGAACATGTGACTATTCTGATGGCAAGTCGTAAAGAGAGTGTGAAGAATTTCTCAGTGTTCCATGTGTGCAGTAGAACTTATTAAACTTAAATCACCTGGAGGAAACACAAAAGATGATAAAATTCTAATGAAGAAGGTGCACTTCAACGGGCAGTAAGACCGACGAGGTGCAGCCTGTTGCAACGAAAAAATATAAATGGAAGATGCTTTGATACCTTAAATACCACAGGTACACCTGAATGGATGAGTGCGTTATTAAAACATCTACGACAGCACAGTCTTTACCTTTTCAAAACGGTAAAATAGGCGGTGAAAAATTTAATAATTCCATGCAGCCTTTAGTTAGTGACACATATCATGGTCATCAGGCGATTATGTTTCCATATTTGCATCCGTTAATTTAGCGGCACCGAACACGTTAGAACAATGCTGGTAAACGTCTCTTCATATGCAAATAACTGGGAGCAATAACAGTGAATTGTCCTGTTAACGAGACGTAGATATGAAACTCAGATTCTTAAGGTAATCAATATTCCAACCAGCAGAGGCTACTGATATTCACCTAAAACAACCGGTACCCTATGTGCAATGAAGTAGTCAAGGTATTATGGCTGATCTAGCATTCTGCGGCATCTGAAAATCGATTGGTACGGTGTATTTTGGCCTTTAAGTTACCTCCCTCCATATTTTTGTACTATGTCGTTAACTCATAACCATAACGGTGGTTTCCCACTAAAATTAAACTGGCATGATGTGTAACCAGTATTTACTTTACATTACTTCTTCATGTTTGATTTTCTATTTCGTATTTTTATTCCAATCCATTTATACTTGACCTGAATAGATGCGCGTTATATCATCGTACTCTTTACCATGGTGACCTACACTGACAGTGCACTTTATGACATTTAAATTAAACCCAGTACTGCATTTTACATAAATCCCGTGAATCGAATTTTAAACATAGCTCGGATGGGAGCCAAAAGGGAAGCTGCGAGTTGGTCGTCCAAGGGTGACTTGGAGGAGGCCATGTGAAGAGGAGATGAAAGCGTGTGGGCAGATTTGGAGTGGGGTAAAAAGTTGGCAGAAAACCAAAAGCAATGGAGACGCGCAGCTGAAGCCCTATGTTCCTCTAGGAATTAAAGGATTTAATAATAATAATCCATCATAGAGGAAATTCACAAACTTTACATCCCAGGATTCAATTTTGTCAAGAAAGCTGAATATGTAAGTAACATGAATAACTTGACTGAAGTGAAATGATCTCTGTGCTTCGAAGGCCTTTACACCATCAACAGCATATATTCCATTTGAACAAATCTGTAAATTTTTCAATTAGGCTATTACTATTTTTTTGCATGGAGACATTTTACTTTGATATGTTTCAATATTCGATAAATAAAACACACAATATCAAACAGAAAAGAATTTGATCACTTGGTATACTGAATTGCGAATTGGATAATCATTAAAATAGTCAAATTATGCGTATATATGTATGTATATGTATGTGAGAATACGTGAATGTTTTCTAATACGCACATATCTGAAGTCAGAAGTCAATTTAGGTGAGTGAGTTACCTCTATGTCTAATCTGGGGGTTGTAATTTGATTCAGTTATTCCTGAATATAAGTAAATATGAATGAATAGATAGTATCCATTATAGTCTGGTGCTGATCACAGCCGACGGTCTTTATTTCATGCATGACAAGCTGCAAAACTTAACAAAGAGGGATTTGATGAATTTGTCAAATTTTTGTAGAACTCTTTAGTTGAAGACTACACACACTGAGATGTTCACACCATTAGAATTACATTTGAAGATAAAATGACTGATAAGTGAATGAATGACACTGAATAAAGCACGCAAAACTATTGGTGTGAATTCGTTTTTAGTTCATGTTCACATAGATAAGGGAATGGTGCTTGAGAGACTGATATTAGGAAAATAAAGATCCATGACTCAGCTACATCATTTAAATGAACAATCAGTCATCAGAGGAAGACCTTGGATATATCGAGAATTGCGAACTGGATAGTATTTATGGTGATGTAAATCATAATGTTAAAATTTAATAAGGGAAATGTCGGTGATGGAGGTAGTTTTAAACGAATCAGGCAAAAAATAATAGGTCGAATAAAAATGTATTAATAATAGTAATAACAGTTAGCAAGTAACACACGTTACTGTAGTAGATTCAGAGTGACCGGAATTTTTCTCTGTACACAGAGGCCTGGTTTGTATACCTTAATCGCCAAAGCCTCTGTATTTGTTGTTTTTGGCTGACAATGAGGAATGAATTGACAGCATCAATATCATGTCCATAGTCTACAAAATGCCTTCATATTGGACTTTTTCATAATTTGACTTCACCGAAATTCTACCTCTTAGATAAATCCTCCATCATCAGAGAAGGCAATCGCCTTTCGATATGGTTCCTAATTTGTCACCGCATACACACTCAAACTGAATACACTCAGTTCCAGTTGTCGATAGAGGCCGATTGGTGTTTTCCTGATTGTTGAAGGACTAGTTTGTTGTCAACGAGGAAGACGAGTTTCACACCATCATGAATTTTCCTCAGAGTTTTGTCAAGTCCATTTATTCTATCTGCACAATGTACATTTTAGTTAGGAAGAAAACATATATTATCTTTCGATAAGTCGTATTATCGTATTGTTATTTAGTTGAACACTTATAGGTGTTGGATACCCTTCCAGTTGACTTTTCAAGGACTTATTGTGAAGAAGTCCAATAATTCAAATTTAACCTACATCGTTTGACTCCCAATATAAACTCATTATTCTCTCACACTGTATATTTAAATATACGCAAATAAAGTCACTCTTCCAGAAATTGTAATAACTGGTGGTAGTCTGTCATGATTACACTCATGAATTCAAAATTCATATTTTATAAATTATTGAAACATATTCGTCCATATAATAAAAGCTTTCCCCTGTGAAAATCCACAAGCAAGAGTAAACAACAAATGTTACCAAAATGTTATTACGTTTTTGGTAATTCAAAAGATATAAAATGGAAGGAAATTAGGATTTTTACGTTATATCCATAAAATGAGATGAAATTTCATCATCATTTTGAAAATCCTCCGCTACCTTTGATTTCATTTTGTAGTATAATAGATGATGAAATACACAGTTAGTTATCAGCTGAGAAAAAGGGAATCGGATATACTGACTGTTTGCCAAACATTCAAGTTCCTTAGCTGATGTGTGAATTTACATTGATTCGTTTCTTATGAATTACTAAGCTTATTCACGATATTCACCACACTCCATGTCAAACTACAGAAATTTTATTCTGTTATGTTCTGTTAGTTATGCAGTGAGGGTTGGTGATTAGAAGCAGGTTGGTAGAAATGGCTACTTAATTCTGTGCAATGCTTCGACGGATGGTGATATGTTTCCATATTCATTTATACAAGTAATAGCTTATGATGAAACCTTGATGTTTCTTACCCGAAAGCATTCTTGAGATTTAACACGGATTATGATTCTCCATCTGATATGTATCCATATAATATGTGTGTTTGTTTGACAGTCTGTTCTTGGTGATATGTATCCACATAATATGTGTGTTTGTTTGACAGTCTGTTATATTTTGCTATGTATATATGGATCGATATTCCACTATAATTAGCCAATCATGTTAAAACTGTCTATTGATTTGTTCATTTTGAATATTCGCCCACACACTTGTTCGGACATTCACACACTATTTTGCTCTCACACACTTGTGTGACATTGATTTTCCTTGTGTTTGGAAAATAGAAGTATCATCGCAAACCTAGTGGTCTTCTGATTTCCGTCTTTCTTGCGTCAGGACTATTAAATTCTCGACCAGTACATAACACCATCACTGTGAGGAAAGATGTTTAAGGATAATTTGATAGCTAGTATTGTCTACATGTAAGCAGCAGTTACTGAGTACAATATCGCAATATGAGCACTCACGTACTAAAAAACCCTGTGTGTATTTTTGTGAATATTCACTTTTTGTCTGCGTTTCTACAACTCAGGTACTCTGCATGCTCACACTATTTTTGATTGCTGTGTTTATACTGCTCGGAAGTTGTTGATTTCATTACTGCATTCAGTCCAATTACGCTTGCAATCATATTATGCACATCACATCAGGTGCTTGATAATTGCAAATTAGGAACAAGAATCATTCATTTTATCATTCTTTGTATGTTTATGTTACATGCATTGGCACTTTGTTACAAACAGGTTATTGACAGCAGATTTACACTGTAGAGCGCGAAATAGTGTTAATATACAAATTCCAATACTCATTCATACAATGTACATCTGATGAAAATCGTAGACTTCTAATAACCCATTGGGATACTGTTGAAATACGAAGAAGCAGCAACCTGCAGAAATTAGCTATTCAAACACACTGCTTGTTTAACGATACCTTATCACTCCAGCATGCACCTGTGTTTCTTCAGCCATGAAACTATATAATGACATATCAAAACATTGCATCCGAAATGGAAACCCTGTGTTATATGAGTGAATACAAATCGTCTTATCACAAGAAGGATGTGTGCATATGTATTTTCAGATCATATTAGTCACGGTCACTTATGATGCAGTATTACTTACCACACTGGTGTTCTGGAAGTGTGTTTGGTGAAGACATGTCAAACAGATTAAATGAGAGGAAGCACTACTATCAAACCAAAATGTGGTTGTCCGTCAGACTGACAAGCACAGTTCATCAGGTGAATGCATTTCTAGGTGCACTCGAAATTGTGAATTATTCAGAGAAACCTTCTACTCCAAATACTGCCTATGTTAACTGCTTCTTTCCCCGTCTGAATGTTAAGTCTGAATTTGTAGTGCTTTTTTAGTAGGTGAGACGAATAAACTTTATTTTATAGAATATAGATCTGACTGGCATTACGTCATCATAACATTTAACAGTATTTCTACTATGGATTGTGAATTTCTGTAAAATGTGTGCTGATGGAAATTAGTCTTTTATCACATACAATGTTTTATTTCTTTCTACCTTAGATGATGTTTGTTTGAGTCAATAGGCGAAGGTAGATAACGCAGTGGTTTTCGCCTAACTCCACAGAAATTGTTCTTGCCTTCATCTTTTGGTTTCTGCTGGTGCACCTATTTACACAAATATATATATATATACTGGCTTAACATCATGTGGATTGAAATTTTGTGTGACAATAGGCGGTTAACAGCTATTCACTGAACTTGAATCAACATTTTATGACTGTTTCAAAATTTCTACAGATCCATAACAAAGTATATCATTGGTGTTACCTGTGTTTATGTCTTCTGTGTTCTGCAAAGACTGAAAATTTACTAACAGAAAATGCACAAATATAAATATATAAGAAGGGACAAACCAACACTTAAATCCTGTTAGTCCTATTCATTTCACATTTCCAGTTAAGCTAAATTGCTTCAAATTACGATATAATTATTCCGTTATGTTTCCCTTATTTTAGCACCAACAATTTCTTCAGGGGCTAAACAACTTTGTTTCAATTTATTTCCACGTTTTGTCCACCTCTTTGTATTGTTTAACTGTGTGTTTTAGCAGGTACTGAACAAAACAATGAAACCAAATCGCCTACATAGGAATCATCTGAATTATCTGTTCGCTAATGTGAATCCATAATGTCAGTCGTTGGTATTCTATTACTTCTACTTACATTCCTGATGAAAATTCGGTCAAGTTTTTTCTGTTCGTATGCCACTTCGGACTTTAGTATGTACCACTATTGCGTTAGACTTTATGAGATGTGGTATGAATTTTGAGTGGAAAATAAAATGACTACAATTTTAGTTAAAGATGTCTATCGTACTGGTTATCTTGTAAATCAGATTACCCCGCCAACCTCTTCCACATGTCAATTTCATCTGCATGAGCCCCATAACAATAATTTCGCTTATGTTATAACGAAAGTTATGAGAAAATGTGTAGTAATGGAAAAGAAACTATCTCAACAGATACCTGTGAATTCGGGATGAAATCAGGCTGGTTTAAATGCACATATGTCTTCAACATTCACAAGTGGAACCAATGTTCAACGAAATATGATATCGAACCATTTTTATACATGGACAGTGAGATGGGATTCACTATGGAGCGCCAAATAATACTGACCAATTTGTGGATATCCTGCAGTGACATCATTTTCATAAGAGGGCTTAGAGAAACGGCAGAAAAACCCACATGCTCAATTCAGATTTTAACTATACACTAATTCAAGTGAATTAACCATACATTCATGGGGTCATTCAGTATTTCCACTGTTATTTCACTCTTGATTCACTGATAGGGCGTTTTTAGTGTCTTCTCCCAAAATACAAAGGTAATCGGCATTATTTCACAATTCCACAGCAAACTGAATCTAATCCTTTAGTTTGCTATCAAATCCGAAATAATATTGGCGCAAAACTGGGGAATGTCTCGCATATACTGTCAAACACGCAGACTACTTATATGTAAAACGAGTTGTTACTTTATGCATTTTTCTGCATGACAAAAGTAGCATTGCACACCGATCACGATGGAAGTGGGAAATTCTGTTTTCCAAATTTGGTTAATTTGCCTACTATATCTTTATTCATCAGACAGTCATTATTAAATTATTATTATTATTGTTTTCTTGATACAGGTCATATTACGGTCTGTTGTATTAGCAATTGCAATCCAATCTATTCAGTAGGAATGTGCTTTGATATCGTCTGCAGTGACGATTTGGGTTACAGTTATATTTGTCGTGGTTGCTTTGAATTTATCAGGCCTCCTTTGAGTTTAAGCTACGGTTGCAAGGATTTGGAATTAGTTGACCGATAGAAAAATTACTGCAAATTACATCAATTTGAGCTGTAAACACTCGCCAATTATAATAATGAAGTGAAATGAAATCTTCACACCATTCTGAAATGTTCTGCTACTTGAGAATTTCCTCGTAACAATGATGAGTGGAATAGACAGGGAAATATTAGCAGGGCAAAAGACATCAGATACGTAGGCTGATTACCTCACTGAGATCCAAGTTTCCCACAACATGTATGAATTTCGATTCATTTGTTTCGTTAGCAACTATTAGGCTTAATAATAAAATTCACCAGATTTCATATAAACCAATCGGAATTTTGTTGTCAGGCGAAGTTAACTCGACATCTAGACATAGTGCATGCAATCTTTGAACAGTAATTCCTGGGGTTGTTGTTTTCCAAGTGATCACGTGAAGACACGATTGACACATTCATAAATCTGTCCAATATAGAAGAACTGAATTTCCGATACTACTGAATGGTCGTAAAATATCAGTGAAATGAATAAACGGCATAAAAGATAATTTTATTCTTCGGGCATTTCTGTGTCTTCTCTTAAATATAAAAGTGACTTTGATTATGTAGGTTGATAGTGTTTACAGAAACATAAAAGTGTCTTTAATGTCCGAAACGAGTGTGACATGAGGTTAACGAGACGGCTTTTTCTCACTAAATTCAAATACTGATGAGCCACTGAAATCGCACCTGACTACACAAATGGAAGATAAGGACTGTTACTCTAGTGAACAGTCCTTTGAACTGGGTGGTGTAATGGACATGCTGTCGTTATTCAGCTAGGGTTTGACATAATCCAAGGTATGTAGAACATCTGTCAACTGACTTATTCTCAATCATTGGTTTTGTGTAAGTCAAGGAGTCTTCACAGCCGAATGACTGTAAAGAAATTCAGCTTGGAAATAAACAGAGCTTGATTTAGTCAAAAGACAGTTTGAAAATCTCTTTGTCTTAACATATTGGATGATCACGGTTTCAGCCGTCTATTATACGGCATAATACAATGAAGTTACTGCTTTAATTCACCTGGTTGTCTCAGAGCTGTGAATATCTTCACTATGAAAATGCGAATGCAGTTTACTGCAGAGTGAACACTCAATTGTTTTACTAATTGCAGTCCACCTGCATCGGTTCAAATGACACTCTCTTCCCGTTAGACACTGGATATACGATGGAAAGAAATTTTCTGTTAGTGTGAAGACTTTCTGATCGCATTGCTTGATTGTTTCTCACTGATCAGTATAACACTTTTCTCTCGTGAATATGTATTCCTAATCATCAGTTAATCCTGTTGTCTTTTAATTTTCTCCCCCAATAGCACATTTTATCCTCCTCCTCCCTACTATTGAGTTCATATGTGTGCGTGTGTGTGTGGAGAAACCAGATAAACGTCTTGTTCTCAACACTGTGAAAGTGTCATCCACATAACTGCGCCATTATCTTTGCAGTAGACTTAAATGTTTCAACATTCATATTTTGCCGACTATTCAGAAAGGCATCTGCTGCAATTGAGGATATTGGTAATCCTATTGCTACGCCTTCTGTTTGTGCATCGTTGGCACAGTGGTTAGGACTCTCGCCGACCATGCACATAGTCCGAGATTCTATCCCCCGCCGACGCACACCTGATATCTTTGGTCTGCCTGAGAAATTCGGGCTACCGATATCCATGCTGAAAATTCCATACTTGTACAAAAAATACAGTGATGACTTAATTTTGTTTTTTTGCCTGTTCTTTAATTGCTTATAATTCTTGCATTCACTTACATCTCTTACATAGTTTCGTATTATCTACTTTGTTTCTATGTGCATCCTGAGCCAAACTCACTCATCAAACTATTCATATTATTATTACATAACTTCTTTTAATAACTGTTTGTGACAACTCATCACCTTTGTTACTACCCTCGTTTCATTAACACAGTTGTCTTGATTTGTATTACCAGTCTTCACCTGTTTAGTTAAAATGACCATAACCAATTGTAATTTTGTTTGACAAACTTAATGTACATATACATACAAAACAACACATATATATTTGCGATTTTACAGCTAAGAAAATGAATTCGCCGAAAAGAGACTCTTCGCTGATTTACGTGTTTTGTTTTCATTAAGAATTAATAAAATAAATAGATAAATGTTCTGCTCTAAGATTAGAAGACAGTGAACGTGAGGCATAATTGAATTGCTGAAATAATCTCTTAGGAGGGCATCTTGGTCCTATTAGTAAGTTTTGGATCAGAGGTGAGTTCTATTTTAACTGTTTCCAAGATCGTAGTGATTGGTATGTAAGTAGACAAAGTAGTTATATCAAAACTAACCGTTTTTCATCATTCCCTATTCGACTGTGTCATTTAACTTCGTTTCATTTCATATGAGAATTAGTTAACCTGGAGTTCAAACAATTTTTGATGGGACATGGTATAAATTCTTCGTGTATACAATTTTCTCGTCTCCAGTGTGAATAAAGGTAAAAAGAAACAAGAAGCGTTCTTTGAATTACTTGTATTATGGATCATAAACACAAAACTAAGAGTCTTTTGAAAATATCATTTTAGGGTGAAATTTGCTTTATTGGCATGGAGATCCGTAATCATTCATTCATTCAGCCTAATGAGGTCGAATCACTTTTCTAGGCTATGGAGTATTCAATGCTGCTTTTATAAATAAAAGAGAGCAAGATGTTGAATGAAACTCGACTAAATGAATAATACAATATAATGAACTGTTGCTTTCAGGTCAAGTAAGACATGGCAACAGACACAACTAATTATGAATATTAATAATAATAATAGTCACTTAATTCCAGACAATAACTATTATCACAGAATGGAATTGTCAGCGTTTTAACATGAATTTCTTTCAACTGAAGGAAACACTGTGTGCTAGGGTGAGAAGCAGCGCAAGTTTTATGAACAACAAATAGCTTTGAATATTACTCTAAGCGAAGAGAAATTTGTAGGTAAATCTGGTCCAACGAGCACAGTAAAGCAAAACGATTCTAAATGGGGCTGTTTTTATTAATAATAAAAATAAAGAACAACTGAGCTGGGCGGATTAAGTAAGTCATGGAATGAATCAAAGTGGGTCACAGAAACTGAAAGGCTTTTAGTAACCTTGGTGAATGAAGTTCAAAATTCACCCCCAGGTTTCATTTTATTTTACTGAAGCTGCTGTATGCTTGTCTTTTTACTATATAAATAAATGGAGAGAAAAGTCTGTGTGTTTGCAAACGTGTAGGATAATTTTGGAAGCAGTTGATTTTTAGTAATCCAAACGTGGTCTGACAATGAAATATTCAGCGTTTCTGTTGGCGATTTTGTCGGCCATACTGACGTCTACGTGTGATGGAAATGCTCTGAATATTGGTAAGCACTGACGTTTATTTATTTCGTGATAAGGCATAGTACCTACGATTTATTGGCACAAGTCATAAACAAGGTGATATATGAACATATATATTTATGTATATATCTTGATGCAAAAAATTGGAACAAACCCGTAGTGATATTTTTGAAATGCATTAGGATTTAATTGGTGGATGGTGACTAGCAGTGGAATCCAGGATAACACCCATTTTGTTCTATTTGGGACTCACAGTATGTCATGGTGTTCCAAGTGCCCAGTGCCCACAGTTGCAAACACCAGCCAAGGCGTTATCCACTGAAGCACGTGAACCACGGGAGCTACCTCTTGTGCAAATCGCACGAAATGCACATCCTGAATTCTACTGCTAGTCACCATACACCTTTTAAATTGTAATTACATGCGCAGACATCATCGTAGCATCTGCGCAAGAAGCCGACATGTAAACCTGATACCAAGGACTTCGGTCCAATCAACTGACAGGAAAATCTAAAAAAATTTCAATTACATTAGGATTTATTTAGTTTAGGAACCTCGATGTCTGGCGTCATTAAGAAAAATGTCCTGTTTTTAGTTAAGTGGTTATAGATAAATTCTGAAAAAACAGAGATGGATAGCCAACTGGATAATTATTCGGTATTTTAGGCGTTTAATGCTATGTTCCAGTCTCCAGAAGGAAATCACCACTGATTGTCAATTCAAGTGCATCAAGTTGACGAGTGCCAAATAGAAGGAAAATCCTGACTGATTCATTACACTGTATTTCCCTTGTGGATCGAGTGTTTGGTAATTAATCAAATTTGAGAACACTTTACTGCTTTTCATACGGAGACTTTTAGGGATATCCTCGGAAAATCTACTAGGTGTTCTCCTTTCAGTCCTTCCAACCAACTTCCTGTCGCAGGTGTAGACGAATTGGTGAATGCTGTTGGAATTGACATCTGGAGCAGGGTGCTTTATTTCTGTTCATTGAATTGACGAGCATACTATGTTGTAAAGTGGAATGTGTCTGGTGGTGAGAAATGTTCTTTTCAATGCACGCTTAATTCGTTTTTCAGTCTTTGTGAATATCCCTCCCCTCCCCTGTGTACGCTAGACAGATACACAGTGGTTTCTTTTCGACTACTTCAGGCTTCGGTCTAGGTGTCTTCTTACTCCATTATTTTCATATGGACTTTCGTGGGTATCCTACATTTTCTATAGGGTTTTTTCTTCGATAACTGCGAGTTCCTGTTCAATCGTGTCTTCTGAGCATAACGCCTTTACTGTGCTAAAGAGCATTCTTCCCAGACTCTGTTTGTATCGAATTGGCCAAAAGCTGTGATAATTGAAGTAGACTGACCAGCTCAATTTTTAATTCCTATGGATGATTTCAAACAAAACTGAACACGCTCACCTTGAGCACACCATCTTGTGAATATTGGGCATCAGACATTTTAAATAATGGTGACAACTGACTGACATCGTTCGCTTTTTCCTTCTTGTTCAGATTCGTTGATTAGGTAATGTAAGTCTGATAAAAAAATTTAATACGTGCAAGGAACTCTTCAAAGCTGTTCTGTTAGTCACAGATTGTCTGTTACCTCATTTCTCTTAAGGTTCAGCCACTTTTTCAAGGCATGTCTGAGTTGTGAATACCTCGGAATAGATCAATCAACTCAGAGGACACAAGTAAATCAAAATCGCCCACCCACTTCAGCCACAAATCTTCTTTATCATTTCAAGTTCCTACTAGGTGGTTTCACTAGCCAGATTTATTTACTGTTGTCTTTACATGAACACATCATTTCAAACAATCATCAAATCTCTTCACGTAAATTTTATTTTCAAAGTAAACTTGATATGTGAAGTAGTAGTAAGACGAGTTGTAATGCACTGAAATAATAATTCTGATTTCCATAGAACTCAACCAGTTTATAGGTAAGACCTTATTACTGTCAGAGAAATCAGATGGAGAATATCCACTGGCTATGGATTGCTGCAGCCCTTATAATCACGAAATAGACACATTCATTTATTCATTCATAAGGAGAAAACAGTTTCGAGTTCAATGAAGAAGCATTTCTCCTCAAATATTTCATTTCCTTTACAAGGTGTATGGTCGTATTTCTGTTATGAAAATGGCTAATGAAAGCCCAGTCAAGAAATTGCTCAGTCAAGACAGACAGACATGATAGGAATACAGATAATGAACATGATGGGGTAGATTTGAAGTGGATGAATTGCGAAATTGTAAAAGATTATTATTAATTAAATGCACCGGTTATTTTAAGTAACTTATAATAAATAATAATTCAGTCTGGCTCGACGCTTAAATGATTCCAGGAAATCAGTAATATCTACGCTCTGGATACCTACCTATAAGTGCGAGTGTATTAAATAGCTGAAGCTATAACCACGCATAAGTGAGTGGATCAATCAAAAACTTTTGGAGTTACTCAATTCGGGTATGTAGATTACTTTAAAAGATAAATGGAATGGTGATGAATGACCTGATTTCAGATGGTTTTCACTAATTGATGAGTTTCTTATCGTGTGATCACCTTTCAGTTGTTCATTATTTTGAATGAATTCAAAAGTCTGTCTACCTAATGTCCTTAATTAGTCAGGCGTCTCGTGACCTAGTTGTTCAAAATCTTATTATAATTGCTATTGTTTCCTTGGGTTCCGTGTGAAACAAAGGGCTGGGATTCTACACGAGCAATGGCCTGCATTGCGATGGATGTCAGCCGACCTTCTCGTCAGTGTGTGCCCGATCTATCCCTATTTACTTATGCCTATTTGTTGAGCGGTCGGATTTTGGGTGGTTTGTTCCCACAGTTTCCTGTTGCTGATTCATTCTCAACGGTTGGCCATTTGATCTTCAGTATGGAATCCGTTGAAGGGGTCAGCTGTTAATAAAAGTCTATAGGCTGTTGAAAGTACTTCGGTGACACAGCGGCAGACTGCTCGCCAACCACTCCGGTGGTTCAAGGTTCAATCCCCGGCTAACTCACTTCCAAACCTCTCTAAGCCAACAACAAGACTGATAAAGTGAGAATGTTGGGCATGAGGCCATCCCGTAAAAATAAACGCCATTCCTATCAAAACTTCAAGTCCCTAGTTTGAAGCCCTATCTTCCACTGGGAACGTGAATACAAATGCTCTTTGGATGCGACGAACCAGTTTATGACCCATATAGAAGCACTGATTGACTTCACATTGGTGAAGGTGTATATTGCATTTCCGATTCTGGCTATCTGGTTTTGACATCTTCATCCGTTCCGATTGCCTGTGGTTGAACAATTCTTCCTAGATAAGTGAAGGAAGTGACATCTTTCAAATGTATTCTGTTGAGGGTGACCGATGCTGGCAGTTGTTGTTGTCAGTGCGTGGCTATTTCCATCACCTCCGCCTTTTCTGTGTTCAGTCGAAGTTCAACCTTCAGCTAGCCTGCATGTCTTCGTTTTGTGTTTGATATTAAATATAAATCATCACCCATGAGCGAAATGCAGACCTTTTAGAGTATTTTATCAGTCGAGAGTATTCCTGTCTTCTCACTCCCAATGACAGTCTGACGCATAATCCACAAGTCCACCACAATTGGGAATATTTTCAGCGATAGAAGGCAGTTGCGTTGTCTCACTACTTTCTTCACTCACTGTTCATAGGTTTACCTCCTTTAAAGCGTAGATTATTCGGTATGCTTTCAGGAAGTTATAGATGAACTCTTCTTTCTCCTCTCCATCGGAAGAATAAAAAGTAGCAGTAAATAAGACACTGACCAAATAATATGAATCCACTGTACTCTGCTCCGTATGCTTTTAAATTTTCTTCAAACTATACAGCAACCCTATGAGGAGAATATCGAATGGGTTGTAGTCATATCCAATTAGGTGTAAGCTGAGTGTCACTTCTACTGAACACTTATCACGCATCAGCCGAAAGCCTGAAATATGATTACACTGTTCGACTGTAGTGGAATGTGACTGTTTCTTAGTAGTCGTTCAACTGCCTTCTGACCAACAACTGTCAAATAAAAATGCTCTACCACAATGGTGAATCAGTCAGCGTTTCTGTCGTTGGCTCCTTTCATCAGTAGAATTCTTCTTTCATCTATCCACTCGCTCTTCACTTGTCAAATATGAACAGGTTTAATCGACTCTTTTATCAAATGAACACAGTTGATATTTCAGGTCTCAGTATTACTCTATGCATTTATGTCTAGTGTGATAGGAAGAAGACTAATAAATAAACAACTCGGAAACGGATTCGATTGGATTTCAAGACTGATCACGTCCTGATGTCAGTTAAAGAGCTACTAAACCCAGAGAGCTTTAAACAGCCTTTTGGTCTATACCTGAGACTCCTCACAGTACACGCAGTACCATGACCCCCACTCCATTAGTGTCTCACTCACTAGTGGATAAGATCGTCTGAAGTTCTGGTGGGAAGTTGTGCCGACTGATGTTGACTAAGTTAGGTGAGGTGTGAGGACAAATACTCACCGATGACATTATGACCTATTAGGTGACCCACCACTTGAAATGACATTAAGTTGTTGGAGACAATCATTGGGAAGCATGAAGGTTTCGATGGAAGTGTCTCTGATTGCAGAACTAAGTGATGTCGTTTTGAATGACTTGCAGATTATCCTTGCTGATGAGTGACAGAAAGCATGAAATTTCGGTTCAAAATCTCCTACTGATTACCCCCAAATATAGATATAACTATATATAACCTATCTGATGGCTTCATCTCTTCAATAAAGCAAAATGTTGATTGTTAATTATGCTGAGTGGCCAAGTGAGGCTGAAATATACCTCCTGATTTCGGAGTTTCACTGATCAAAAATTATTCATGTATATTAAGACAGCGTCATTCTAAATAAACAAACAGTGGTCAAGCAGTCACATGAATGAATGCCAAAATGTATACAATCTTCAAATCACTGATTCAAAAGACTGGCAAGAAGTCTCACGTATAACAAAAGAAACCAATCCAGTAATTAAAGCTTCTGTTTTTCCCCTGTAGCATTGATTGGGGGATAACCTAAGTCGTTTATACTCAGACTTCCATTATTTATCAGTTCTTCAGTAATATAAAATTTATGAGATTTTTTTCGCTTCAGGATATGGTGACACTGCGTATACACAGAATCAATTTTATCCTCCGGATAATTATGAGTGTCGTTAGTCGGATCAGTCAGTGTACAGAGTGTTGGTGTTAATGAAACAGTAAGCAGTGCGGCTTCTCATTCCTTCATGTGTTGGTTACCAGTATCACTCCAGCATCCTTGGAATATAGTGACTACGATTTAAAGACAGACTCTGATACTCTGCAATTCTTTATTCTAATTTAAGAAGGATGGGGAAGCCAGATGTATGTGATACTGAGTGAAATTGTGTTCCCTTCTTCGAGAGTTCAACCTGTACTTAACTAATCAGCACTCCTATAATTAATCCGTTTGACAGTGTTCTTCACTGTGCTTGTGTATTATAACTGTAATCCAGATAAAAGGTGACTGAGGTTTGTTTGGAATGCAGCTGATCAGTCGAAGCTGATTAGGAAGTTGAAATATGAGATAGACGACAGTAGGTGTTCCATGATGGATAACCGTCGGTTTATTTTGTTTTCTCATAGGTATAATTTATGACAATGAACTGGGAATATCTGGAGAAGCTTTGATGAGACGATTCGATGAGTTGAGTGCCAAAATGGAATATTATGCTGATTATCCGATCAGAAATTTTTCTCTGCCAAGCCCACCTGCATTAAACATAACTGTAAATGAATTTACAGTTGGTCAAGGTTAGTCTCACAAATTTTTGCCATAATACTCACATTACTGATAAATAAATTAAAATGATCGTCATAGTTATTTTCAATTACATAGGGTAATTTTTGTTCCGGTGACTTCTGGAATATAACATTTGTCTAAGATAGACCATTTCACCTCTGTTCAATGTTTCACCATACTTTTGCCCATCTTTGTTATCAGAGACGTGTTTCAAGAAAATGTTGAGTGTATCCCACACAATCCTAGAAACATTCCCAGTGTCGTTTGATCAGAGAGAGCTCCAATCTACAGTCGATATTTCCATCTTGCTGTGTGGGTGGTTTGAACTGCGTCAAGTCGGGTCCGGTACACCGTTGATGCTGTTGGCCTCAGCTGAGTCACCTAGTGTTAAGATCATTTCAACGAGGCAAGCATGTGAGTGGCGGTGGGCATTGACAGTATTGCTGGAGCAGATGTCAACCAAAACCAAGCCCACGACTTCAGATTAATACATTCCTATCTGCATCGCACATAAACAGTCACTAGACTCTCACTGGAACGTATTTCTCTTCTTGAGCAAATCTAGACGCCAAGTCATGTGAAAGAATGTTCCCATTTCGTTCTGTCCCATTTAAATTTCATTCAAATAGTTTCTTACTTGTTGCAACTCAGATAATAAATAGTTTCATGGGAAGATGCATTCTGGAGGAATCATTCAAGTTTTCCTTTTTTTGCTATTGTTGAATTGATATTCAGGGAGGGGTATTTTGTTTTCAAGCTGGGGTGCTACTGAGACAAAATTAACCACTCAGTCGTCTCCTCTAGGAAAAGTTAAAATTCATCATTCATTTATCGTTTAAGTTCAGTTTGCAAAATAAAATTGTACAAATCAGTGGATGAAAGCGTGGAAGCGAAAATAATTCAAATCACAACTTGTGATTTCCATTGGTTCTCTAACTGTTGTCAGCTTATGGTGAAATCCTCCATCCAATCAAGCTGAACCCCTACAAAATCAATACTTGAAAATTAATCTGATGCTTTCTAGCGACTTCCCCTATTCAGGCAGTCTCCTGAGTTTCTAGTGGGAAGCCGTGGCCATTAGGGTACATCAGGTTGAAGATGAGGCAGTGACTCACTCATCGAAGGAGACATTGCGAAATGGTCGCACTATGTTGTGAATTGGTAGAAGTTACAATTCAAAGGATAGCCACTGGATCGGGTCCCAGTGTCTTAATAGTCTGCGAGTTCGCCTTGTAACAAGAAGGTTCTGTGTTCGAACCCCGTTGGTTGCGTACTGCTAAAGAGTCCCAGACTAGGACGGACAAAACAGGTGTTCAGTACTCCTAGGTTTTCCAGTGGTTCTATAACTGATGTCGTCTCATTCTTAAATCCTCCATCCAATCAAACTTGTGATACCATAAATGACAATGAGGAAATGTGGCTAGCAAGCGCTGATGCAAGTGCTGTTCAGCGAATTATCTCAGTCAAGCAGTAGTATTTGGGATGAAATTTTGATGAAGCAACATTGATCAAAAGTAGATAATTTCCCGATTTGATTGACAGACAGATGTATTCTATCCGTAGTAGTTATCAACGCAGAACATTCCTGTCAATATAGCCTTGTTCTCTTCAGGAAACAAACTCACTCAATTTACACTCGCTGAAATAAACATACATCCAGTAAATTATTGAGAGAATTTCAATATATATGTATATATATATACCTATGATATATGTTTCCTCATTTGAATATGGAGGGCTGAGTGCTGATTGCTTCTGTTTGATTACATTCTCTTCTCTTTGCTTCAGTCTGCAACTTAATCGAGAGGAATGTGCATGTGATCATCAGCCTGACCACCTGCTCGGTGGCACAGTTAATCGAATCACAAACTTCACCACACAGAATAACACATGTGGCTATCCCCAGACCAGCATGCTCTAAAGATTCCATCGATTCGAGTGCACTGTCAGCCTCAACAACAATATGGATTCAACCAACACCTGAGCATACAAGCAGAGCGATATACGAATTAAGCGAAACTGAACGTGCTGCTTTAGCTTTACTTCTAAGTGATTCACCTACTTGTAAGTAGTATAACAAATCAAATAAGTTTAATAATCATGTATTATTTATTCCAGTATTGGTATTAATCATCTTTGTGACAAATTGTTCCAATGGTTATCTGAGAAATACAACTGCGCACTGTCAATACTCTAGATGTGAATAGTAAACTCCTCGCCGAGGAGAAATTTATTTATCTTCGTGAACACGGCTGGCACAATGGTTAGGACTCTCGCCGACCACGCACATGGGCCGGGGTTCGAGGCCGCGCCGACGCACACTTGATATCTATGGTCGGCCTGCGAATTTTGGGCTACCGATATCCACGCTGAAAATTCCACACTTGTACCAAAAATATGGGTGGAATCAAGCTGTAATCAAAAAAAAAAAATGTATCATATAGTAGAATGCCTTGACCGATTCATCGTCTTTAATGCACTGACCATTGATGACACCTTAAACAGATATAGAAGATCTAACTAGAGATTCCAAACTTGTATTAACTTTACAGATTACCAAATATCTACCCAGCTATAAAACAGAGTAAAAAAATTAACCAGTATTCTTTCTATCCTATTCTACCTAAATCAGGCTATTCCACAGAAAGTAAACATGTGAAGATATGATAGTGCGAATATTATGAATTCAAAGTCAATCTGAAAGAAGAATATTCATATTTTGCTTTGTAAGGATTAGTTATGTTTTAAGAGTTGATCACGGATTGATATCAGTTAGAGAACCATTGAAAACCAGGGAGTACTGGACAGCTGCTGTTTCATCCTAGTTTGGGAATCATCGGCAGTACGCACCCACTGGGTTTCGAACCCAGGACCTTCCGGTTACAAGGCAAGCTCGTATACCATTCAGCCACTGGAACCCGATTCAATGGCTCGTGAATTCTAACTTCTACCAATTCGTGATTTAGCGCGACCCCAACCATTGTCGTTGGTGGGACATCCACCCACACACGTGACATCTAATTGGACCTCACTGGTCACGACTTCTCACTAGAACTCAGGAAACTCCGACCTGTAGCAAGTCACTAGCGAGCATCAGATTAACTTTCTATAGTTTGGTTTGTAAGGATTAGTTATGTTTTAAGAGTTGATCACGGATTGATATCAGTTAGAGAACCATTGAAAACCAGGGAGTACTGGACAGCTGCTGTTTCATCCTAGTTTGGGAATCATCGGCAGTACGCACCCACTGGGTTTCGAACCCAGGACCTTCCGGTTACAAGGCAAGCTCGTATACCATTCAGCCACTGGAACCCGATTCAATGGCTCGTGAATTCTAACTTCTACCAATTCGTGATTTAGCGCGACCCCAACCATTGTCGTTGGTGGGACATCCACCCACACACGTGACATCTAATTGGACCTCACTGGTCACGACTTCTCACTAGAACTCAGGAAACTCCGACCTGTAGCAAGTCACTAGCGAGCATCAGATTAACTTTCTATAGTTTGGTTTGTAAGGATTAGTTATGTTTTAAGAGTTGATCACGGATTGATATCAGTTAGAGAACCATTGAAAACCAGGGAGTACTGGACAGCTGCTGTTTCATCCTAGTTTGGGAATCATCGGCAGTACGCACCCACTGGGTTTCGAACCCAGGACCTTCCGGTTACAAGGCAAGCTCGTATACCATTCAGCCACTGGAACCCGATTCAATGGCTCGTGAATTCTAACTTCTACCAATTCGTGATTTAGCCCGACCCCAACCATTGTCGTTGGTGGGACATCCACCCACACACGTGACATCTAATTGGACCTCACTGGTCACGACTTCTCACTAGAACTCAGGAAACTCCGACCTGTAGCAAGTCACTAGCGAGCATCAGATTAACTTTCTATAGTTTGGTTTGTAAGGATTAGTTATGTTTTAAGAGTTGATCACGGATTGATATCAGTTAGAGAACCATTGAAAACCAGGGAGTACTGGACAGCTGCTGTTTCATCCTAGTTTGGGAATCATCGGCAGTACGCACCCACTGGGTTTCGAACCCAGGACCTTCCGGTTACAAGGCAAGCTCGTATACCATTCAGCCACTGGAACCCGATTCAATGGCTCGTGAATTCTAACTTCTACCAATTCGTGATTTAGCGCGACCCCAACCATTGTCGTTGGTGGGACATCCACCCACACACGTGACATCTAATTGGACCTCACTGGTCACGACTTCTCACTAGAACTCAGGAAACTCCGACCTGTAGCAAGTCACTAGCGAGCATCAGATTAACTTTCTATAGTTTGGTTTGTAAGGATTAGTTATGTTTTAAGAGTTGATCACGGATTGATATCAGTTAGAGAACCATTGAAAACCAGGGAGTACTGGACAGCTGCTGTTTCATCCTAGTTTGGGAATCATCGGCAGTACGCACCCACTGGGTTTCGAACCCAGGACCTTCCGGTTACAAGGCAAGCTCGTATACCATTCAGCCACTGGAACCCGATTCAATGGCTCGTGAATTCTAACTTCTACCAATTCGTGATTTAGCCCGACCCCAACCATTGTCGTTGGTGGGACATCCACCCACACACGTGACATCTAATTGGACCTCACTGGTCACGACTTCTCACTAGAACTCAGGAAACTCCGACCTGTAGCAAGTCACTAGCGAGCATCAGATTAACTTTCTATAGTTTGGTTTGTAAGGATTAGTTATGTTTTAAGAGTTGATCACGGATTGATATCAGTTAGAGAACCATTGAAAACCAGGGAGTACTGGACAGCTGCTGTTTCATCCTAGTTTGGGAATCATCGGCAGTACGCACCCACTGGGTTTCGAACCCAGGACCTTCCGGTTACAAGGCAAGCTCGTATACCATTCAGCCACTGGAACCCGATTCAATGGCTCGTGAATTCTAACTTCTACCAATTCGTGATTTAGCGCGACCCCAACCATTGTCGTTGGTGGGACATCCACCCACACACGTGACATCTAATTGGACCTCACTGGTCACGACTTCTCACTAGAACTCAGGAAACTCCGACCTGTAGCAAGTCACTAGCGAGCATCAGATTAACTTTCTATAGTTTGGTTTGTAAGGATTAGTTATGTTTTAAGAGTTGATCACGGATTGATATCAGTTAGAGAACCATTGAAAACCAGGGAGTACTGGACAGCTGCTGTTTCATCCTAGTTTGGGAATCATCGGCAGTACGCACCCACTGGGTTTCGAACCCAGGACCTTCCGGTTACAAGGCAAGCTCGTATACCATTCAGCCACTGGAACCCGATTCAATGGCTCGTGAATTCTAACTTCTACCAATTCGTGATTTAGCCCGACCCCAACCATTGTCGTTGGTGGGACATCCACCCACACACGTGACATCTAATTGGACCTCACTGGTCACGACTTCTCACTAGAACTCAGGAAACTCCGACCTGTAGCAAGTCACTAGCGAGCATCAGATTAACTTTCTATAGTTTGGTTTGTAAGGATTAGTTATGTTTTAAGAGTTGATCACGGATTGATATCAGTTAGAGAACCATTGAAAACCAGGGAGTACTGGACAGCTGCTGTTTCATCCTAGTTTGGGAATCATCGGCAGTACGCACCCACTGGGTTTCGAACCCAGGACCTTCCGGTTACAAGGCAAGCTCGTATACCATTCAGCCACTGGAACCCGATTCAATGGCTCGTGAATTCTAACTTCTACCAATTCGTGATTTAGCCCGACCCCAACCATTGTCGTTGGTGGGACATCCACCCACACACGTGACATCTAATTGGACCTCACTGGTCACGACTTCTCACTAGAACTCAGGAAACTCCGACCTGTAGCAAGTCACTAGCGAGCATCAGATTAACTTTCTATAGTTTGGTTTGTAAGGATTAGTTATGTTTTAAGAGTTGATCACGGATTGATATCAGTTAGAGAACCATTGAAAACCAGGGAGTACTGGACAGCTGCTGTTTCATCCTAGTTTGGGAATCATCGGCAGTACGCACCCACTGGGTTTCGAACCCAGGACCTTCCGGTTACAAGGCAAGCTCGTATACCATTCAGCCACTGGAACCCGATTCAATGGCTCGTGAATTCTAACTTCTACCAATTCGTGATTTAGCCCGACCCCAACCATTGTCGTTGGTGGGACATCCACCCACACACGTGACATCTAATTGGACCTCACTGGTCACGACTTCTCACTAGAACTCAGGAAACTCCGACCTGTAGCAAGTCACTAGCGAGCATCAGATTAACTTTCTATAGTTTGGTTTGTAAGGATTAGTTATGTTTTAAGAGTTGATCACGGATTGATATCAGTTAGAGAACCATTGAAAACCAGGGAGTACTGGACAGCTGCTGTTTCATCCTAGTTTGGGAATCATCGGCAGTACGCACCCACTGGGTTTCGAACCCAGGACCTTCCGGTTACAAGGCAAGCTCGTATACCATTCAGCCACTGGAACCCGATTCAATGGCTCGTGAATTCTAACTTCTACCAATTCGTGATTTAGCCCGACCCCAACCATTGTCGTTGGTGGGACATCCACCCACACACGTGACATCTAATTGGACCTCACTGGTCACGACTTCTCACTAGAACTCAGGAAACTCCGACCTGTAGCAAGTCACTAGCGAGCATCAGATTAACTTTCTATAGTTTGGTTTGTAAGGATTAGTTATGTTTTAAGAGTTGATCACGGATTGATATCAGTTAGAGAACCATTGAAAACCAGGGAGTACTGGACAGCTGCTGTTTCATCCTAGTTTGGGAATCATCGGCAGTACGCACCCACTGGGTTTCGAACCCAGGACCTTCCGGTTACAAGGCAAGCTCGTATACCATTCAGCCACTGGAACCCGATTCAATGGCTCGTGAATTCTAACTTCTACCAATTCGTGATTTAGCCCGACCCCAACCATTGTCGTTGGTGGGACATCCACCCACACACGTGACATCTAATTGGACCTCACTGGTCACGACTTCTCACTAGAACTCAGGAAACTCCGACCTGTAGCAAGTCACTAGCGAGCATCAGATTAACTTTCTATAGTTTGGTTTGTAAGGATTAGTTATGTTTTAAGAGTTGATCACGGATTGATATCAGTTAGAGAACCATTGAAAACCAGGGAGTACTGGACAGCTGCTGTTTCATCCTAGTTTGGGAATCATCGGCAGTACGCACCCACTGGGTTTCGAACCCAGGACCTTCCGGTTACAAGGCAAGCTCGTATACCATTCAGCCACTGGAACCCGATTCAATGGCTCGTGAATTCTAACTTCTACCAATTCGTGATTTAGCGCGACCCCAACCATTGTCGTTGGTGGGACATCCACCCACACACGTGACATCTAATTGGACCTCACTGGTCACGACTTCTCACTAGAACTCAGGAAACTCCGACCTGTAGCAAGTCACTAGCGAGCATCAGATTAACTTTCTATAGTTTGGTTTGTAAGGATTAGTTATGTTTTAAGAGTTGATCACGGATTGATATCAGTTAGAGAACCATTGAAAACCAGGGAGTACTGGACAGCTGCTGTTTCATCCTAGTTTGGGAATCATCGGCAGTACGCACCCACTGGGTTTCGAACCCAGGACCTTCCGGTTACAAGGCAAGCTCGTATACCATTCAGCCACTGGAACCCGATTCAATGGCTCGTGAATTCTAACTTCTACCAATTCGTGATTTAGCGCGACCCCAACCATTGTCGTTGGTGGGACATCCACCCACACACGTGACATCTAATTGGACCTCACTGGTCACGACTTCTCACTAGAACTCAGGAAACTCCGACCTGTAGCAAGTCACTAGCGAGCATCAGATTAACTTTCTATAGTTTGGTTTGTAAGGATTAGTTATGTTTTAAGAGTTGATCACGGATTGATATCAGTTAGAGAACCATTGAAAACCAGGGAGTACTGGACAGCTGCTGTTTCATCCTAGTTTGGGAATCATCGGCAGTACGCACCCACTGGGTTTCGAACCCAGGACCTTCCGGTTACAAGGCAAGCTCGTATACCATTCAGCCACTGGAACCCGATTCAATGGCTCGTGAATTCTAACTTCTACCAATTCGTGATTTAGCGCGACCCCAACCATTGTCGTTGGTGGGACATCCACCCACACACGTGACATCTAATTGGACCTCACTGGTCACGACTTCTCACTAGAACTCAGGAAACTCCGACCTGTAGCAAGTCACTAGCGAGCATCAGATTAACTTTCTATAGTTTGGTTTGTAAGGATTAGTTATGTTTTAAGAGTTGATCACGGATTGATATCAGTTAGAGAACCATTGAAAACCAGGGAGTACTGGACAGCTGCTGTTTCATCCTAGTTTGGGAATCATCGGCAGTACGCACCCACTGGGTTTCGAACCCAGGACCTTCCGGTTACAAGGCAAGCTCGTATACCATTCAGCCACTGGAACCCGATTCAATGGCTCGTGAATTCTAACTTCTACCAATTCGTGATTTAGCGCGACCCCAACCATTGTCGTTGGTGGGACATCCACCCACACACGTGACATCTAATTGGACCTCACTGGTCACGACTTCTCACTAGAACTCAGGAAACTCCGACCTGTAGCAAGTCACTAGCGAGCATCAGATTAACTTTCTATAGTTTGGTTTGTAAGGATTAGTTATGTTTTAAGAGTTGATCACGGATTGATATCAGTTAGAGAACCATTGAAAACCAGGGAGTACTGGACAGCTGCTGTTTCATCCTAGTTTGGGAATCATCGGCAGTACGCACCCACTGGGTTTCGAACCCAGGACCTTCCGGTTACAAGGCAAGCTCGTATACCATTCAGCCACTGGAACCCGATTCAATGGCTCGTGAATTCTAACTTCTACCAATTCGTGATTTAGCGCGACCCCAACCATTGTCGTTGGTGGGACATCCACCCACACACGTGACATCTAATTGGACCTCACTGGTCACGACTTCTCACTAGAACTCAGGAAACTCCGACCTGTAGCAAGTCACTAGCGAGCATCAGATTAACTTTCTATAGTTTGGTTTGTAAGGATTAGTTATGTTTTAAGAGTTGATCACGGATTGATATCAGTTAGAGAACCATTGAAAACCAGGGAGTACTGGACAGCTGCTGTTTCATCCTAGTTTGGGAATCATCGGCAGTACGCACCCACTGGGTTTCGAACCCAGGACCTTCCGGTTACAAGGCAAGCTCGTATACCATTCAGCCACTGGAACCCGATTCAATGGCTCGTGAATTCTAACTTCTACCAATTCGTGATTTAGCGCGACCCCAACCATTGTCGTTGGTGGGACATCCACCCACACACGTGACATCTAATTGGACCTCACTGGTCACGACTTCTCACTAGAACTCAGGAAACTCCGACCTGTAGCAAGTCACTAGCGAGCATCAGATTAACTTTCTATAGTTTGGTTTGTAAGGATTAGTTATGTTTTAAGAGTTGATCACGGATTGATATCAGTTAGAGAACCATTGAAAACCAGGGAGTACTGGACAGCTGCTGTTTCATCCTAGTTTGGGAATCATCGGCAGTACGCACCCACTGGGTTTCGAACCCAGGACCTTCCGGTTACAAGGCAAGCTCGTATACCATTCAGCCACTGGAACCCGATTCAATGGCTCGTGAATTCTAACTTCTACCAATTCGTGATTTAGCGCGACCCCAACCATTGTCGTTGGTGGGACATCCACCCACACACGTGACATCTAATTGGACCTCACTGGTCACGACTTCTCACTAGAACTCAGGAAACTCCGACCTGTAGCAAGTCACTAGCGAGCATCAGATTAACTTTCTATAGTTTGGTTTGTAAGGATTAGTTATGTTTTAAGAGTTGATCACGGATTGATATCAGTTAGAGAACCATTGAAAACCAGGGAGTACTGGACAGCTGCTGTTTCATCCTAGTTTGGGAATCATCGGCAGTACGCACCCACTGGGTTTCGAACCCAGGACCTTCCGGTTACAAGGCAAGCTCGTATACCATTCAGCCACTGGAACCCGATTCAATGGCTCGTGAATTCTAACTTCTACCAATTCGTGATTTAGCGCGACCCCAACCATTGTCGTTGGTGGGACATCCACCCACACACGTGACATCTAATTGGACCTCACTGGTCACGACTTCTCACTAGAACTCAGGAAACTCCGACCTGTAGCAAGTCACTAGCGAGCATCAGATTAACTTTCTATAGTTTGGTTTGTAAGGATTAGTTATGTTTTAAGAGTTGATCACGGATTGATATCAGTTAGAGAACCATTGAAAACCAGGGAGTACTGGACAGCTGCTGTTTCATCCTAGTTTGGGAATCATCGGCAGTACGCACCCACTGGGTTTCGAACCCAGGACCTTCCGGTTACAAGGCAAGCTCGTATACCATTCAGCCACTGGAACCCGATTCAATGGCTCGTGAATTCTAACTTCTACCAATTCGTGATTTAGCCCGACCCCAACCATTGTCGTTGGTGGGACATCCACCCACACACGTGACATCTAATTGGACCTCACTGGTCACGACTTCTCACTAGAACTCAGGAAACTCCGACCTGTAGCAAGTCACTAGCGAGCATCAGATTAACTTTCTATAGTTTGGTTTGTAAGGATTAGTTATGTTTTAAGAGTTGATCACGGATTGATATCAGTTAGAGAACCATTGAAAACCAGGGAGTACTGGACAGCTGCTGTTTCATCCTAGTTTGGGAATCATCGGCAGTACGCACCCACTGGGTTTCGAACCCAGGACCTTCCGGTTACAAGGCAAGCTCGTATACCATTCAGCCACTGGAACCCGATTCAATGGCTCGTGAATTCTAACTTCTACCAATTCGTGATTTAGCCCGACCCCAACCATTGTCGTTGGTGGGACATCCACCCACACACGTGACATCTAATTGGACCTCACTGGTCACGACTTCTCACTAGAACTCAGGAAACTCCGACCTGTAGCAAGTCACTAGCGAGCATCAGATTAACTTTCTATAGTTTGGTTTGTAAGGATTAGTTATGTTTTAAGAGTTGATCACGGATTGATATCAGTTAGAGAACCATTGAAAACCAGGGAGTACTGGACAGCTGCTGTTTCATCCTAGTTTGGGAATCATCGGCAGTACGCACCCACTGGGTTTCGAACCCAGGACCTTCCGGTTACAAGGCAAGCTCGTATACCATTCAGCCACTGGAACCCGATTCAATGGCTCGTGAATTCTAACTTCTACCAATTCGTGATTTAGCGCGACCCCAACCATTGTCGTTGGTGGGACATCCACCCACACACGTGACATCTAATTGGACCTCACTGGTCACGACTTCTCACTAGAACTCAGGAAACTCCGACCTGTAGCAAGTCACTAGCGAGCATCAGATTAACTTTCTATAGTTTGGTTTGTAAGGATTAGTTATGTTTTAAGAGTTGATCACGGATTGATATCAGTTAGAGAACCATTGAAAACCAGGGAGTACTGGACAGCTGCTGTTTCATCCTAGTTTGGGAATCATCGGCAGTACGCACCCACTGGGTTTCGAACCCAGGACCTTCCGGTTACAAGGCAAGCTCGTATACCATTCAGCCACTGGAACCCGATTCAATGGCTCGTGAATTCTAACTTCTACCAATTCGTGATTTAGCGCGACCCCAACCATTGTCGTTGGTGGGACATCCACCCACACACGTGACATCTAATTGGACCTCACTGGTCACGACTTCTCACTAGAACTCAGGAA
Source organism: Trichobilharzia regenti (assembly GCA_944472135.2). Classification (NCBI taxonomy): domain Eukaryota; kingdom Metazoa; phylum Platyhelminthes; class Trematoda; order Strigeidida; family Schistosomatidae; genus Trichobilharzia; species Trichobilharzia regenti. The sequence goes on along the minus strand of CALYDD020000369.1, from coordinate 8,721 downwards.
ACTCCGACCTGTAGCAAGTCACTAGCGAGCATCAGATTAACTTTCTATAGTTTGGTTTGTAAGGATTAGTTATGTTTTAAGAGTTGATCACGGATTGATATCAGTTAGAGAACCATTGAAAACCAGGGAGTACTGGACAGCTGCTGTTTCATCCTAGTTTGGGAATCATCGGCAGTACGCACCCACTGGGTTTCGAACCCAGGACCTTCCGGTTACAAGGCAAGCTCGTATACCATTCAGCCACTGGAACCCGATTCAATGGCTCGTGAATTCTAACTTCTACCAATTCGTGATTTAGCCCGACCCCAACCATTGTCGTTGGTGGGACATCCACCCACACACGTGACATCTAATTGGACCTCACTGGTCACGACTTCTCACTAGAACTCAGGAAACTCCGACCTGTAGCAAGTCACTAGCGAGCATCAGATTAACTTTCTATAGTTTGGTTTGTAAGGATTAGTTATGTTTTAAGAGTTGATCACGGATTGATATCAGTTAGAGAACCATTGAAAACCAGGGAGTACTGGACAGCTGCTGTTTCATCCTAGTTTGGGAATCATCGGCAGTACGCACCCACTGGGTTTCGAACCCAGGACCTTCCGGTTACAAGGCAAGCTCGTATACCATTCAGCCACTGGAACCCGATTCAATGGCTCGTGAATTCTAACTTCTACCAATTCGTGATTTAGCGCGACCCCAACCATTGTCGTTGGTGGGACATCCACCCACACACGTGACATCTAATTGGACCTCACTGGTCACGACTTCTCACTAGAACTCAGGAAACTCCGACCTGTAGCAAGTCACTAGCGAGCATCAGATTAACTTTCTATAGTTTGGTTTGTAAGGATTAGTTATGTTTTAAGAGTTGATCACGGATTGATATCAGTTAGAGAACCATTGAAAACCAGGGAGTACTGGACAGCTGCTGTTTCATCCTAGTTTGGGAATCATCGGCAGTACGCACCCACTGGGTTTCGAACCCAGGACCTTCCGGTTACAAGGCAAGCTCGTATACCATTCAGCCACTGGAACCCGATTCAATGGCTCGTGAATTCTAACTTCTACCAATTCGTGATTTAGCGCGACCCCAACCATTGTCGTTGGTGGGACATCCACCCACACACGTGACATCTAATTGGACCTCACTGGTCACGACTTCTCACTAGAACTCAGGAAACTCCGACCTGTAGCAAGTCACTAGCGAGCATCAGATTAACTTTCTATAGTTTGGTTTGTAAGGATTAGTTATGTTTTAAGAGTTGATCACGGATTGATATCAGTTAGAGAACCATTGAAAACCAGGGAGTACTGGACAGCTGCTGTTTCATCCTAGTTTGGGAATCATCGGCAGTACGCACCCACTGGGTTTCGAACCCAGGACCTTCCGGTTACAAGGCAAGCTCGTATACCATTCAGCCACTGGAACCCGATTCAATGGCTCGTGAATTCTAACTTCTACCAATTCGTGATTTAGCCCGACCCCAACCATTGTCGTTGGTGGGACATCCACCCACACACGTGACATCTAATTGGACCTCACTGGTCACGACTTCTCACTAGAACTCAGGAAACTCCGACCTGTAGCAAGTCACTAGCGAGCATCAGATTAACTTTCTATAGTTTGGTTTGTAAGGATTAGTTATGTTTTAAGAGTTGATCACGGATTGATATCAGTTAGAGAACCATTGAAAACCAGGGAGTACTGGACAGCTGCTGTTTCATCCTAGTTTGGGAATCATCGGCAGTACGCACCCACTGGGTTTCGAACCCAGGACCTTCCGGTTACAAGGCAAGCTCGTATACCATTCAGCCACTGGAACCCGATTCAATGGCTCGTGAATTCTAACTTCTACCAATTCGTGATTTAGCCCGACCCCAACCATTGTCGTTGGTGGGACATCCACCCACACACGTGACATCTAATTGGACCTCACTGGTCACGACTTCTCACTAGAACTCAGGAAACTCCGACCTGTAGCAAGTCACTAGCGAGCATCAGATTAACTTTCTATAGTTTGGTTTGTAAGGATTAGTTATGTTTTAAGAGTTGATCACGGATTGATATCAGTTAGAGAACCATTGAAAACCAGGGAGTACTGGACAGCTGCTGTTTCATCCTAGTTTGGGAATCATCGGCAGTACGCACCCACTGGGTTTCGAACCCAGGACCTTCCGGTTACAAGGCAAGCTCGTATACCATTCAGCCACTGGAACCCGATTCAATGGCTCGTGAATTCTAACTTCTACCAATTCGTGATTTAGCCCGACCCCAACCATTGTCGTTGGTGGGACATCCACCCACACACGTGACATCTAATTGGACCTCACTGGTCACGACTTCTCACTAGAACTCAGGAAACTCCGACCTGTAGCAAGTCACTAGCGAGCATCAGATTAACTTTCTATAGTTTGGTTTGTAAGGATTAGTTATGTTTTAAGAGTTGATCACGGATTGATATCAGTTAGAGAACCATTGAAAACCAGGGAGTACTGGACAGCTGCTGTTTCATCCTAGTTTGGGAATCATCGGCAGTACGCACCCACTGGGTTTCGAACCCAGGACCTTCCGGTTACAAGGCAAGCTCGTATACCATTCAGCCACTGGAACCCGATTCAATGGCTCGTGAATTCTAACTTCTACCAATTCGTGATTTAGCCCGACCCCAACCATTGTCGTTGGTGGGACATCCACCCACACACGTGACATCTAATTGGACCTCACTGGTCACGACTTCTCACTAGAACTCAGGAAACTCCGACCTGTAGCAAGTCACTAGCGAGCATCAGATTAACTTTCTATAGTTTGGTTTGTAAGGATTAGTTATGTTTTAAGAGTTGATCACGGATTGATATCAGTTAGAGAACCATTGAAAACCAGGGAGTACTGGACAGCTGCTGTTTCATCCTAGTTTGGGAATCATCGGCAGTACGCACCCACTGGGTTTCGAACCCAGGACCTTCCGGTTACAAGGCAAGCTCGTATACCATTCAGCCACTGGAACCCGATTCAATGGCTCGTGAATTCTAACTTCTACCAATTCGTGATTTAGCCCGACCCCAACCATTGTCGTTGGTGGGACATCCACCCACACACGTGACATCTAATTGGACCTCACTGGTCACGACTTCTCACTAGAACTCAGGAAACTCCGACCTGTAGCAAGTCACTAGCGAGCATCAGATTAACTTTCTATAGTTTGGTTTGTAAGGATTAGTTATGTTTTAAGAGTTGATCACGGATTGATATCAGTTAGAGAACCATTGAAAACCAGGGAGTACTGGACAGCTGCTGTTTCATCCTAGTTTGGGAATCATCGGCAGTACGCACCCACTGGGTTTCGAACCCAGGACCTTCCGGTTACAAGGCAAGCTCGTATACCATTCAGCCACTGGAACCCGATTCAATGGCTCGTGAATTCTAACTTCTACCAATTCGTGATTTAGCCCGACCCCAACCATTGTCGTTGGTGGGACATCCACCCACACACGTGACATCTAATTGGACCTCACTGGTCACGACTTCTCACTAGAACTCAGGAAACTCCGACCTGTAGCAAGTCACTAGCGAGCATCAGATTAACTTTCTATAGTTTGGTTTGTAAGGATTAGTTATGTTTTAAGAGTTGATCACGGATTGATATCAGTTAGAGAACCATTGAAAACCAGGGAGTACTGGACAGCTGCTGTTTCATCCTAGTTTGGGAATCATCGGCAGTACGCACCCACTGGGTTTCGAACCCAGGACCTTCCGGTTACAAGGCAAGCTCGTATACCATTCAGCCACTGGAACCCGATTCAATGGCTCGTGAATTCTAACTTCTACCAATTCGTGATTTAGCCCGACCCCAACCATTGTCGTTGGTGGGACATCCACCCACACACGTGACATCTAATTGGACCTCACTGGTCACGACTTCTCACTAGAACTCAGGAAACTCCGACCTGTAGCAAGTCACTAGCGAGCATCAGATTAACTTTCTATAGTTTGGTTTGTAAGGATTAGTTATGTTTTAAGAGTTGATCACGGATTGATATCAGTTAGAGAACCATTGAAAACCAGGGAGTACTGGACAGCTGCTGTTTCATCCTAGTTTGGGAATCATCGGCAGTACGCACCCACTGGGTTTCGAACCCAGGACCTTCCGGTTACAAGGCAAGCTCGTATACCATTCAGCCACTGGAACCCGATTCAATGGCTCGTGAATTCTAACTTCTACCAATTCGTGATTTAGCCCGACCCCAACCATTGTCGTTGGTGGGACATCCACCCACACACGTGACATCTAATTGGACCTCACTGGTCACGACTTCTCACTAGAACTCAGGAAACTCCGACCTGTAGCAAGTCACTAGCGAGCATCAGATTAACTTTCTATAGTTTGGTTTGTAAGGATTAGTTATGTTTTAAGAGTTGATCACGGATTGATATCAGTTAGAGAACCATTGAAAACCAGGGAGTACTGGACAGCTGCTGTTTCATCCTAGTTTGGGAATCATCGGCAGTACGCACCCACTGGGTTTCGAACCCAGGACCTTCCGGTTACAAGGCAAGCTCGTATACCATTCAGCCACTGGAACCCGATTCAATGGCTCGTGAATTCTAACTTCTACCAATTCGTGATTTAGCCCGACCCCAACCATTGTCGTTGGTGGGACATCCACCCACACACGTGACATCTAATTGGACCTCACTGGTCACGACTTCTCACTAGAACTCAGGAAACTCCGACCTGTAGCAAGTCACTAGCGAGCATCAGATTAACTTTCTATAGTTTGGTTTGTAAGGATTAGTTATGTTTTAAGAGTTGATCACGGATTGATATCAGTTAGAGAACCATTGAAAACCAGGGAGTACTGGACAGCTGCTGTTTCATCCTAGTTTGGGAATCATCGGCAGTACGCACCCACTGGGTTTCGAACCCAGGACCTTCCGGTTACAAGGCAAGCTCGTATACCATTCAGCCACTGGAACCCGATTCAATGGCTCGTGAATTCTAACTTCTACCAATTCGTGATTTAGCCCGACCCCAACCATTGTCGTTGGTGGGACATCCACCCACACACGTGACATCTAATTGGACCTCACTGGTCACGACTTCTCACTAGAACTCAGGAAACTCCGACCTGTAGCAAGTCACTAGCGAGCATCAGATTAACTTTCTATAGTTTGGTTTGTAAGGATTAGTTATGTTTTAAGAGTTGATCACGGATTGATATCAGTTAGAGAACCATTGAAAACCAGGGAGTACTGGACAGCTGCTGTTTCATCCTAGTTTGGGAATCATCGGCAGTACGCACCCACTGGGTTTCGAACCCAGGACCTTCCGGTTACAAGGCAAGCTCGTATACCATTCAGCCACTGGAACCCGATTCAATGGCTCGTGAATTCTAACTTCTACCAATTCGTGATTTAGCGCGACCCCAACCATTGTCGTTGGTGGGACATCCACCCACACACGTGACATCTAATTGGACCTCACTGGTCACGACTTCTCACTAGAACTCAGGAAACTCCGACCTGTAGCAAGTCACTAGCGAGCATCAGATTAACTTTCTATAGTTTGGTTTGTAAGGATTAGTTATGTTTTAAGAGTTGATCACGGATTGATATCAGTTAGAGAACCATTGAAAACCAGGGAGTACTGGACAGCTGCTGTTTCATCCTAGTTTGGGAATCATCGGCAGTACGCACCCACTGGGTTTCGAACCCAGGACCTTCCGGTTACAAGGCAAGCTCGTATACCATTCAGCCACTGGAACCCGATTCAATGGCTCGTGAATTCTAACTTCTACCAATTCGTGATTTAGCCCGACCCCAACCATTGTCGTTGGTGGGACATCCACCCACACACGTGACATCTAATTGGACCTCACTGGTCACGACTTCTCACTAGAACTCAGGAAACTCCGACCTGTAGCAAGTCACTAGCGAGCATCAGATTAACTTTCTATAGTTTGGTTTGTAAGGATTAGTTATGTTTTAAGAGTTGATCACGGATTGATATCAGTTAGAGAACCATTGAAAACCAGGGAGTACTGGACAGCTGCTGTTTCATCCTAGTTTGGGAATCATCGGCAGTACGCACCCACTGGGTTTCGAACCCAGGACCTTCCGGTTACAAGGCAAGCTCGTATACCATTCAGCCACTGGAACCCGATTCAATGGCTCGTGAATTCTAACTTCTACCAATTCGTGATTTAGCCCGACCCCAACCATTGTCGTTGGTGGGACATCCACCCACACACGTGACATCTAATTGGACCTCACTGGTCACGACTTCTCACTAGAACTCAGGAAACTCCGACCTGTAGCAAGTCACTAGCGAGCATCAGATTAACTTTCTATAGTTTGGTTTGTAAGGATTAGTTATGTTTTAAGAGTTGATCACGGATTGATATCAGTTAGAGAACCATTGAAAACCAGGGAGTACTGGACAGCTGCTGTTTCATCCTAGTTTGGGAATCATCGGCAGTACGCACCCACTGGGTTTCGAACCCAGGACCTTCCGGTTACAAGGCAAGCTCGTATACCATTCAGCCACTGGAACCCGATTCAATGGCTCGTGAATTCTAACTTCTACCAATTCGTGATTTAGCCCGACCCCAACCATTGTCGTTGGTGGGACATCCACCCACACACGTGACATCTAATTGGACCTCACTGGTCACGACTTCTCACTAGAACTCAGGAAACTCCGACCTGTAGCAAGTCACTAGCGAGCATCAGATTAACTTTCTATAGTTTGGTTTGTAAGGATTAGTTATGTTTTAAGAGTTGATCACGGATTGATATCAGTTAGAGAACCATTGAAAACCAGGGAGTACTGGACAGCTGCTGTTTCATCCTAGTTTGGGAATCATCGGCAGTACGCACCCACTGGGTTTCGAACCCAGGACCTTCCGGTTACAAGGCAAGCTCGTATACCATTCAGCCACTGGAACCCGATTCAATGGCTCGTGAATTCTAACTTCTACCAATTCGTGATTTAGCGCGACCCCAACCATTGTCGTTGGTGGGACATCCACCCACACACGTGACATCTAATTGGACCTCACTGGTCACGACTTCTCACTAGAACTCAGGAAACTCCGACCTGTAGCAAGTCACTAGCGAGCATCAGATTAACTTTCTATAGTTTGGTTTGTAAGGATTAGTTATGTTTTAAGAGTTGATCACGGATTGATATCAGTTAGAGAACCATTGAAAACCAGGGAGTACTGGACAGCTGCTGTTTCATCCTAGTTTGGGAATCATCGGCAGTACGCACCCACTGGGTTTCGAACCCAGGACCTTCCGGTTACAAGGCAAGCTCGTATACCATTCAGCCACTGGAACCCGATTCAATGGCTCGTGAATTCTAACTTCTACCAATTCGTGATTTAGCCCGACCCCAACCATTGTCGTTGGTGGGACATCCACCCACACACGTGACATCTAATTGGACCTCACTGGTCACGACTTCTCACTAGAACTCAGGAAACTCCGACCTGTAGCAAGTCACTAGCGAGCATCAGATTAACTTTCTATAGTTTGGTTTGTAAGGATTAGTTATGTTTTAAGAGTTGATCACGGATTGATATCAGTTAGAGAACCATTGAAAACCAGGGAGTACTGGACAGCTGCTGTTTCATCCTAGTTTGGGAATCATCGGCAGTACGCACCCACTGGGTTTCGAACCCAGGACCTTCCGGTTACAAGGCAAGCTCGTATACCATTCAGCCACTGGAACCCGATTCAATGGCTCGTGAATTCTAACTTCTACCAATTCGTGATTTAGCCCGACCCCAACCATTGTCGTTGGTGGGACATCCACCCACACACGTGACATCTAATTGGACCTCACTGGTCACGACTTCTCACTAGAACTCAGGAAACTCCGACCTGTAGCAAGTCACTAGCGAGCATCAGATTAACTTTCTATAGTTTGGTTTGTAAGGATTAGTTATGTTTTAAGAGTTGATCACGGATTGATATCAGTTAGAGAACCATTGAAAACCAGGGAGTACTGGACAGCTGCTGTTTCATCCTAGTTTGGGAATCATCGGCAGTACGCACCCACTGGGTTTCGAACCCAGGACCTTCCGGTTACAAGGCAAGCTCGTATACCATTCAGCCACTGGAACCCGATTCAATGGCTCGTGAATTCTAACTTCTACCAATTCGTGATTTAGCCCGACCCCAACCATTGTCGTTGGTGGGACATCCACCCACACACGTGACATCTAATTGGACCTCACTGGTCACGACTTCTCACTAGAACTCAGGAAACTCCGACCTGTAGCAAGTCACTAGCGAGCATCAGATTAACTTTCTATAGTTTGGTTTGTAAGGATTAGTTATGTTTTAAGAGTTGATCACGGATTGATATCAGTTAGAGAACCATTGAAAACCAGGGAGTACTGGACAGCTGCTGTTTCATCCTAGTTTGGGAATCATCGGCAGTACGCACCCACTGGGTTTCGAACCCAGGACCTTCCGGTTACAAGGCAAGCTCGTATACCATTCAGCCACTGGAACCCGATTCAATGGCTCGTGAATTCTAACTTCTACCAATTCGTGATTTAGCCCGACCCCAACCATTGTCGTTGGTGGGACATCCACCCACACACGTGACATCTAATTGGACCTCACTGGTCACGACTTCTCACTAGAACTCAGGAAACTCCGACCTGTAGCAAGTCACTAGCGAGCATCAGATTAACTTTCTATAGTTT